>APFE030093382.1:0-18533 GCA_000404065.3 Pinus taeda | reverse complement strand
TATGGTACTGATATGCAAAAATAATTCAAAGTATAAATAAGGAAGAATTGTTAAAAGGACTAGATAATACTGATTCAGCCCCCCTCTCAGTATTATTTTCAACAAGATTTTCAATGAGCTATCATGAGCTCAATGTGGAGTTGAGGAAGACCTCCAAACGTTGACTAAAATAGCACTCTTCATTTTGGCAACAACATTCTTCACATTTTGACCAGTCTTGGGAGATTGAGCTTTTGTTAGGGAAAATGAGCTCCAAATTAAAAAGTGCAAGATGTTTTAGAAGGAAGACTCAACAAGAGTTCCAACAAGCTATCCCATGCCCAATTTGGATACCAGGAAGGACTCCAAACATGTCCTGCAAAAAGACCTACGCGTTGAGGGAGGGCACTATGCATTGGGGAAATTTTGCAGTGTATTTTTACACTACATTGTGCATTCAGGAGTACTGCTATGCTCCTATAGGGTGCGCTACGCAAAGGGCCAGCGAGCATCAAAACTCATAGTCCATCATCCAAAAACCATTTTTTCTATTTTGGACCCTCGGAAAAGTAAGTACCTTCCTTCTTCTATCTTCCAGCATTCAGTTTGTGATTCTAAAGTGGTTGGTTGTTCATAAAAAATTTACAAGCCCTATGTTCCAAATACACTCCTCCAATCATTCCCCATATCCTAATTTCTTCGAATTCCACTCATTCCATATACTCTAATCCCCTCAAATAAACACTTCCATCTATCCCTTGCCCCCTCGAACCCTAAAAAAAATCATGCCTTGCCCCCTCAAACCCTAAAACAAATTACTAAAACCCTCATAACCTCTTTAGCACTCTCATAAGCTCAAACCTAATGAGCTCACCTCCCCTTCCCCTACCCCTATTCACCATAACTCATTCCTCAATTACATTCTCTATGGTTTCAGGGCTTTAAAACTCAACCAACATGGAAACAGAGGATAGAGATTATGAGGAGGAAGAAAACAGTGGCAGTGAAAGCATGGCAGATGAACCTCAGCGTTAGAGAAAACCACATAAGGAGGAATAAATATCATAGGGGCACAAGGAGATTTTTGGTAGCTAATAGGCTAGTGTTTGCTCCACGGGATGTGGAAGGGAACTTGCCTTCTTCATTAACTCATAGGAAAATGCTAGCTCCACAGGATGTTGAAAAGGCTTTTCTTTCTTCATCAACACAGTAGGTACAAGTGCAACAACTGCACAAAGGGAAAGAAAAGATGTTGGAGGAAAGTTTTGATGATGAGGAGGAAGAGAGAGATTTTGATTTGATAAAGCATGATGAGCCAGAGCAACATTATATTCAAACAATTGACTTAGAGGCTCAAGATGAAGAAACAATAAGGACAATATCATACAGGAAAAGGAGGCTCAAGTACAAGCATTGATGGAAAATTTGGAGAGAGCCAAGTATGTCATCACATATTTGGAACAAGAGAACAAACAGTTGAGTGACAAGCATGTCTTCATGGAGCTGGAACTTCTCAAGGTAAAATGACAAGGTGACAAGGAGGTACCAATCACTTTGTCTCCTATTGAGAAGGAAATTGAGGACCATAGATAGACTTGGCTTGAGAGGGTCAACTTTCACTTGGAGAAGCTACTGCAGAATGCCAATAGGGACAAGTAGATCATTAGGCACATGGCCTACCACTACAGGACCCGAAACAAAATTTACAACAGGAGGGTCAAACAAATGAAAGATAGGCTAAGTCGAGCTCCAAAGGGAAAAAAAGTGGAGGATAGGCTTAGGTTGCTTGCTGAAGCTTCCTTGGCTCATCAAGATGCTTGATGGTGGTGTTGCTCACCAATTTTGGTCAGGTTTTAAGGAGAGTTTGGTTTTTGCAATGTTTGGAAACTGCACAAGCAGAAAATCTGGCTCAACACGCAATACCACTGGCGCTGCACTTTTCCTAGGGGCACCCAATGGAAAAATGGTTTGAATTTTTGGATTCAGTGCGATGATTATATGCACCCTATGGATTGGCTAAGTTCTTGGGGCAGAATTTGTCCACCAAAAGGTCAAAAAACACCCTAAAAATGACCTTTCTGTCACTTTTTGGACACACAGAAGAAATCTTGGGCGAATCAACCTTTGAGGGGTCAAATGAGCTTCAAATGAATAATTTCTAGGTGTTTTGGAAAGGAGACGTGAAGGCCTTTCCAATGAGATACCATGAGCTAAATTTGGATGTTGGGAAGGCCTCCAAAAGGGACCTGAAAGTGGCGTTGTGCGTTGGGCCAGTGGCGTTGCGCGTAGGGCAAATTTTGCACAGGATGGCCATTTTTCTGAGTTTTGACTGTGTTCATGGATTTTCTCTTATGGAGGAGGTTTTAATTATGTAAATGATCAATTGGATTGTGAATATTATGGATAATTAGTAGTAGAGGGTAGATTCATTACATTAGAAGTCAATTTGAGCTGAAATGAATCAGTTTTTCACTTTTAGAAGCAAGTTGCTAAGATGCCTATGATCCTGTTTCTTGTTCAGTGTTGCTTAGATTAGATCCTGATCTTAGGGATTCGATCCCTGAGGATGGGAGGAGGTTGAAACAAATCTTATATCTTCTTCTTCTTTCTCATTGTAAAGGGTTGGACTCAGCTGGATGCTCATACCTTGATTGTACATCATTTTGTAGCAGTTTAGCAGGAGATTAATAAGAATTGCAGCTATTTTTCTGGGATCCATGTGGTATGCAGTTTTAGTATAGTTTCTTCTCTTGTGATCATATGTTAATATGGTTTGTGTACTTCATTAATCTTTTCATTTCTTCTAAGGGAATGTTTTCAAGCTGATATGAAGAATCCATAAGATCACTGCTCTGCTTTGGGGAAATGTTCACGATTATATGTTTTCTACAGTCTAGGAAGGATCCATGGTACTCACATGCTCTTCCTAGACTCTCACCGGTCTTAAAACACCTCACCCATCAAGACCTAGAGTGCTAAAACTTATGCCTACCTTGCCCCATTGAACACCTTGCAATTTTGACTTAATTCCTTAGCCCTAAACTGTCCAGCTCCTCCTAATCCAGTGAAGCCCCTTCAAAATCCAATCAAAACTTTGTGCTAGTATACCTAGCCTAATATTTGTTTCTTGATCCAGTCATCTTGGCTGAGATCCTTACAGAGAGAGCCCTCTCCCGGCCTAGTAGGGCTAGCTACATGGCTAAGCGTGGTTTGTGGTTACCCTGGCATTGCCTTCCTTCAACCTAAGGTTCAATCCATGTGATAACATAGTAGAAACCATACTGGGGAAAACGATCAGACATGAGAAGGCTAAAATAATTCATCTTGTGACTCTAAATCAGTTTCGAGATCAAATCCAAGGACTCCAGTGGAGGATTAACCCAACCAGAAAAACATGAAAGGACAATATGGAAAGATCAGGTATTCAAGTTGGAATTTCATCCAAGACATTACGTTCTTTGTTATAAATTATTTCTTCTCTTTTCCCGAGAATGTCAAGAAGGCTTTACAAAGTATACTGTATTTGAGAAAATATCCTAGACCTGCATGTGATTCCTTCCCTTTGAAGATTGCGAATACAAAATATTCGCATGCCTTTGATCTTGATCAAGACCCTTCTTTCAAATCTTATAATGACTGTCTTCAAACTGATGAGCCTCAAGAGATCAAGAATAATTCTACAGCTTTTGTAAATACTGTTATACCTTGTAAAATTTCAGATATATACAAGCCTCTGATATTACCTCCTATATCCCATACTTTCCCTAAAAATCATTACCTATATCTACCAAGATTTGATGGTGAATGTGACAACATCACTGCTAAGAGAAATGTACTGAATTTTGTTTCTTTCCTTGACCTTTTTGAATTTGATGAAGAGGATGTCAGTATTAGGCATTTTTCTCTTTCTTTGCAAGGCAAAGTCAAGTGTTGGTTCAAAACCCTACCTGATGCAAGCATCTCAGATTTCAAGCAGTTCGTCAAAGTTTTCTTTGACAAGTGGGTGGTCAAAAAGAACCCTTTCTTGATTATAGAAGAGTTTAACCAGCTGAAAAGATAGCCAGGAGAGATAGTACAACAATTTTTTGCTAGATTTAACCAATCTTATTGTTCGATGCCTCTTAATATAAGACCTCCTCCTGATTCAACTCTCTTGCATTTTCTGGAATCCTTTGATCTAGAAATGGAGTTTCAGCTAAGAGAAAGGAACCTTGAAACACTTGAAGAGATGTAGAATAGTGCAGTAGATGTAGAGGCTACTTTGCTGATCAGAAGGGAAAAGTTGAAGGCTGAAAATATGAAGAACATAGATCCAGAGGAATTGAAATATTTAGAGGTAAAGCTCGACATTTTGTTAAGTGTAGTGGAAGAGATGATGTGAAATATTACCACACGAAATGAGTATGAATTTCAAGACCATGGCGCATTGATTGAAGAAGAAGAAGTGGCTGATCCAAAACATCTTCTTTATTATTCCAATTTTCATAGATCTGATAATGATTGTTTTATAGATAATCTTGGACAAGAAATATCTGGTGATCTGACATGTATGCTTAATGATGTGTTTTATACTCATGATTTTCCTAAGTTTGATCGGTATGATGATGATTATGTTCTCCAAACAGAAGCTAGTCTTGTAGACAAATCAGTGACTGGTTTGTGGAAGGAGGAAGTTCACTTTCAGCAGCCTGAATACAGTGATTAGCCTTTTCATATCAGCTATGGAGGTGAGGAGGAAAGTGCATAAAATTTTGAAGTAAGTGAAGGATCTTTGCCTCTTTGTTTTACTTCATTTCAGTTCATTAGAGACAACTTTCATGCAATCAAAAATCAATCGTCGAAGTTTTGATCTTGACCATCTAGAGGGCAATGAAATCCTTGTTCAATACTTCCCATATATAGATTTGTAGCCCCCTAATGCGATTTATTGTTAGGTTGCAGATGAAGACTTTCAAACTGCAACATATGATCAAATGATGGAAGATTATTCCGTACCATTATGTTTTGAATCGTTTTAGTTTTTGAAGGGAATTTTGCATAGTATATCTTCAAATGAGAAGGATGTAGAAAATCATGCAATCTCATTGGAACCAATAGAAAATGGGTTGCAACAGTCTTTCAAGTTTTCCACGATCCAATAGCTGATGTGTTTGATGATGTCCGCAATCAAAGTCCTTCTCAATTAGCTAACTGTGAGCTTGAAAAAAGTATTGATATAAACTTGAATTGGCGGTCGATTTGTTTGTTATTTTTAGCAGGAGTCTCATCACAAAGCTCAGATGAAAGTTTTCATTCACTGTATGAGGAGAAGAAAAGTAAACCATTGGATGAACTAAGTCCTAGTGCACATGAATTTCAAGATCCTTATGCAGTATTTTTGGAGTCATATAGAGAATCCATATTATTCAATCTAGGAAAATTTGGATCTGTTTACAGGATTTCATGGGACTTGCATTTTACTTGTTATCTCTTCTTGCTCATAAACAAGCACTTGTGGAGAATTCAAACAACAACTAGAATTCTTATGTGGTTGCATTGGTTGTTTCATGTCACTTGATCAGGTGATGAATGGAAAAGTTAGAGTAGGTTTATCGAATAAGCTCCATTTTGAGCATATTTTCTACTTTGTGAGTTGTGTTTTAGTATTGAGTTAGTTTTTAGTTGAGTAAAAGTCAGCTTGTGTCTTTGAGTTATCAATTTTTAGTCATGTATTTCAAATTGAATTTTTTTTTACTCCATGCGCAATGGATAAGGCTACTTGGTCTACAGTGTTCTTGGCACCTCCAAGGAGCTACCATTCCCAATGGAGCCAATGTTCATGTCAATATTTTCAGCCTTCCACAAGCGACCAAACATGCTGTTACAAAGTGGTTTTAGGGTTTCAAAGTCAAATTTTGTCATTTTAGTGAGTCTTCAAGTAAAATTTGGTCACTAGGTATTAGGCCTAGTATTGTTTTCACTCCTTCCAAAGTTTTCCAAGTATTGGTCCATGTCACCATTCAGCTAAGTATACCATCATTCAAAGAGTTTCCATCATTATTTCAAGTTCCAATGGGTCATTTTACACCTTGTTTGTGCTTCAGTTGTGCTTAGTTAGGTAAGGCTCATTTCCCTCTCCTAGGATTTTGAAGGTAATTTTTCTTGGATGATCAAATCATCAACAAAACTTGAATCCTGATGCTCATACACCTTCCCCTATCTTTAATATACATTCCTAAACACTTTCCATCATTAATATCCCTCAAATTCATCATTTTCCCACAAACCCTAGCCTATTGCTACAGTTTGACACTTTTCTAGGTTAGGGCTGTGTTTTTCCCTTTTGGACCCCTTCCCCTCACTCAATCCTTTAAATTACACTTTCCCATACTTCCCAACATTATTTCCTACTTCCAAAATTTTTCTCAAGAATTTATAAGCCCCTCATCCCCTTAATTTCCCTTAATTTCTACAAATCCCCTGTTCCACACATCGGGATAGGTTTTATTCAAATGATGTTTCTGAGCATGAAAATATGAATTTCAGAAAAGTGAGAGAGGTTTTTTCCCAACATAAACTCAAGAAGAAAAACCTCATTCATTTTTTACACAGGTCTCATGGTTTGGGAGAAATGTCCAAACAATCATTTTACACAAAAAAGTTAATGCCCTTCTGGAGTGACCTTGGTAAAATCATTTTTTCGCCTAGATGGAATTTCCAAAGGACTTTATTGATGCATCAAATTATGACTACACACATATATATTTTCATTGAGCTATCATGAGCTCAATTTGGAGTTGATGAAGACCTCGAAAAGTTGACTGAAACAACACTCTGCATTTTGGCAACCTCATTCTTCACATTTTGACCCCCCTCGGGAGATTTCACTCTTAATAGGGAAAATAATCTCCAAATGGAAAAATTCAAGATGTTCTGAAAAGTAGACTCAACAGATTTTCCAACAAGCTATCTCATGCCCAATTTTGAAACCAGGAAGGCCTCCGAACGTGGCCTACAAACATCACTACACGTTGAGGGAGGGCGCTCCACATTGAGGGGGGCCACTACGTGTTGGGGAGATTTCCAGTGTATTTTTACATTGTCCTATGCATTTAGGAGTGGCACTAAGCTCCTATACAGTGCACTACATATAGGGCTAGTGTGCATCAAAACTCACAGTCCATCATCCAAAAACCATTTTTGTTGTTTTGGACCCTCAGAAAAGTAAGTACCTTCCTTCTTCTATCCTTCGACATTCAACTTGTGATTCTGAAGTGGTTGGTTCTTCATAAAAAAAATTCAAACCCTAGGTTCCAAATACACTCTTCCACTCATTCCCCATATCCTAACTCCCTAAAATTCCACTCATTCCATATACTCTAATCCCCTCAAATAAACACTTCCATCTATCCCTTGCCCCCTCAAACCCTGAAACAAACTCATCCCTTTCCCCTTAAAACCCTAAAAAAAATTCCTAAAACCCTCATAACCTATTTAGCATGCCCACAAGCTCACTCATAAGCTCAAACCTAATGACCTCACCTCCCCTTCCCCTACCCCTATTTACCATAACTCATTCCTCAATTACCTTCTCTAGGGTTTTAAGGCTTCAAAATTCAACCAACATGGACACAGAGGACAGAGATTATGAGGAGGAGGAAAACAATAGTAGTGAAAGTGTGGAATATGAACCTCAATGTCAGAGAAAGCCACATAATGGAGGTAGACATATCAGAGGGGCATAAGGAGATTGTTTGTAGCTGATAGGCAAGTGTTTGCTCCACAGGATGTGGAAGGGACGTTTCCTTCTTCATCAACTCACATGAAAATGATAGCTCCACAGGATGTGGAAGGGGATTTGATTTCTTCATCAACACAACAGGTACAGGTGTAGCAACTACAGAAAGGCAAAGAAAATATGTTGGAGGAAAGTTTTGATGATGAGGAGGAAGAGAGAGATTTTTATTTGACAGGGTATGATGAGCTGGAGTAGCATTATACTCAAACAATTGACTTAAAGGCTTAGGATGAAGAAAAAATTAAGGACATTATCATACGGGAAAAGGAGGCTCAAGTCCAAGAATTTATGGACAATTTGGAGAGAGCCAAGTATGTCGTCACATATTTTAAACAAGAGAACACGCAGGTCTTCATGGAGCTGGAACTTCTCAAGGTAAAACGACAAGGTGACAAGGAGGCACCGATCACTTTGTCAACTATTGAGAAGGAAATTGAGGATGATAGAGAGAATTGGCTTGAGAGATTCAATTTTCACTTGGATAAGCTATTTCAAAAGGACAAAATGACAATGAGATCATAAGGCACATGGCCTACCATTATAGGACCGAAAACAAAATTTGCAACATGAGGGTCAAACAGATGAAAGTTAGGCTAAGGTAGGCTCCAAAGGGAAAAAAAATAGTATGATAGGCTTAGGTTGCTTGCTTAAGCTTCCTTGGTTCATCAAGATGCTTGATGGTTGTGTTGCTCACCAATTTTGGTTAGATTTGGAGGAGATTTTGTTTTTTGCAAATTTTGGAAATTACACACACAGAAAATCTAGCTCAAGGCGCAGTACCATTTTCCTAGGGGCACCCAGTGCAAAAATGGTTTGAATTTTTGGATAAATAGTGATGAGTACATGCACTCTATGGATTTTCTAAGTTTTTGGGGCAGAACCGGTCCACGAAAAGGTCAAAATACACTCTAAAAATGACCCTTCTTCCACTTTTTGGACACACAGAAGTAGTCTTGGGAGAATAAATTTTTTAGGGTTCAAATGAGCTTGAAATGATGACATTATAGGTTTCTTGGAAGATAGGCTTGAACACCATTCTAATGAGATATCATGAGCGCAATTTGGATGCCAGGAAGGCCTCGAAGAGGGACATGAACGTGGTGCTGCGCATAGGGCAAATTTTGCACGGGATGGCCATTTTTCTGAGTTTTGACTGTGTTCGTTGATTTTCTCTCATGGAGACATTTTTAATGATGTAAATGATCACTTGGCTTGTAAATATGATGAATAATTAGTAGTATAGGGTAGATTCATTATATTAGAATTCAATTTGAGTTCAAATGAATCTGTTTTTCAGTTTTAGAGGCAAGTTGTTAAGATGACTATATTCTTGTTTCTTGTTTAGTCTTGGTTAGATTAGATCCTCATGTTAGGATTCAACCTCTGAGGATGGGAGGAGGTTGAAACAAGGCCTATATCTTCTTTTTCTTTCTCATTGTAAAGGGTTGGACTCAAGTCGATGCTCATACCTTGATTGTACATCATTTTGTAGTAGTCTAGCAGGAGATTAATAAGAATTGTAGCTATTTTTTTGGGATCCATGTGGGATGGAGTTTTAATACAATTTCTTCTCTTGTGATCATATGTTAATATGTTTTGTGTAATTCATTAGTAATTTCATTGCTTATAAGTGAATGTTTTCAAGTTCATAGCAAGAATCCATAACATCATTGCTCTGCTTTGGGGAAATATACACCATTATATGTTTTCTATAGTCTAGGAAGGATCGATGGTAATCACATGCTCTTCCTAGCCTCTCACGAGTCTTAAAACACCTCACCCATAAAGCCCTAGAGTGCTAAAACTTATGCCTACCTTGCCCCATTGAACACCCTGCAATTTTTACTTAATTCCCTAGCCCTAAACTATCCAACTCCTCCTGATCCAACAAAACACCTTCAAAATCCAATCAAAACTTTGTGCTACTATACCTAGCCTAAAATCCGTTTCTTGATCCAATCATCCTGGCTAGGATCCTTACAGAGAGAGCCCTCTCCCGGCGTCATAGGGCTAGCTACTTGGCTAAGCATGGTTTGTGGTTACCCTGGCATTGCCTTCCTTTAGCCTAAGGTTCAATCTAGGTGATAACACAAACAAAGGGATCCATAAGTTAGAGGTCTATGAGGATTTTGAGATGATACAAAAAAATAAAAGGAAGCTATAGGACAAGAACCTAAAACCGCAGCCAATTCTGGAATAGGTCAAGCTCATGGAACATAGTTTCTCTAGCATATCATTCCATCACATTGATAGGGGAAGTTAACGTATATGCAGATGAGATTTCAAAAGGGGGTCTGTAGCTGGTAGTCAACATTGAATATATATTTGAGTATCAAAGAGACATATTACACGTTGAATCTAAGCTGGTAATTGAGGTCTAATTTTATTTTCTGAAAGCATCTGTAGGAGACATAAATTTACCTCTCATAAGGAAGACTCTGGGGACTGCTGCATCAAATCAGTGGTAATTAAAGGTTATAGTGGACCTTCATCATCTGGTATTGAAGTTTTTGCGAACATTTTTGCCGAGGATTCAGTGAAGGGTTTATCAAAGAAATGAAATAACTATTTCAAATTATTATCTTAATTTATAACAAGAATTGAAGTATTTAGTTTCCATAGGACTCACAAAATAGTTAGGAATCTTTTAGGATCTACTTTGGTACGACTTCTTGCATGCCTCAAAATTATTTTCTAAAATTATTACTAGCATCAGTGTCGGAGGCCTTAGAGCTACAAGACAGTGCCATGACTTTGAAGATTTTTCAACCAGATATGTTGTTGGCATACTTCAAAGAGCTAGACGGAAATTGTTTACTGTTACTTTAGATTCCTTTGGGAAGATAACTAGTGTGGGACTGGGCTCACCTAATATACAAAGATCAAGTGCTTGGATGTGTATTTGAAGACTAAGTGAACAACTAAGATTCTATTATGGGAATTGTCGGAATTTTGGTATGTGGGGGAGGAGCCTAACTAGAAGAAAATCTAAAAACCTGGTGCACAAAGATGTCTATTAAAAGATAAACGCTCTTCCTTTCTTAGTGGCATGGGAAGTTAGGTTTTCCTGAAATTCTCAATATTAATTACGAGAGGTGCATATCTCCCTTCAACATGTAGTGCAGATCTTGGTGATCCTTGATCTTAGTCATGAAGCTATTATAAAATATTCCATAATATTACTATTTCTTGATTTTCTTTGATATAATTCTTTTACTTGTCACCAAAACTTTTAGTCCTTAGCACTTACTTTTCAATATATATATATATATACTTCCTCTATTTCTATGTGTCACAAAAAGAAGAGTAAGAAAAGTATATAAGAAGGGATTGTTGAAACTATTGAGTTGACTTCTAGAAGGTTGATAATGCCTGCATCTGGTGTTTCTACACCATTTCCTACGCCTCAGGTGGTAGTGTTTCAGGGGTCAATTTTTGTTGTTTGAGATAGTCATGATGATGAAAGTTTAAATTATTTCTTGACCATAGGGGCAGAGCACATAGTCATTTTTACCAAAGAAACAAAGAGTTGTATAGAGCGGGCTAGATTGTATTCTTAAGAGGCTACTTCTTTCTCAGCAACTGTAGTCAAGCACAATCAGTTGATTTGGAGCTGTATAGTTTCTCAAAGAGGCTCTAGAGTGAGTCTTCACTGTGGTGCAAGGCTTGCATCCTCTGTCACTGCAACATTTGTACTTGTTGCGGTAACAAGAGTAGTAGCAATAGCAACAATGGTTGCACATGAAGTTTCTCTTTATTTTATTTTGAAATCTCAATGATCTTTACCACTGTTATTTATACTGACATCTAAATGAAAACTCTTGACTATGGTGGGTCATTTATGATAGGGTGTAAAATATCATACAAACGCTCAATATGTTTCCACATGCCTGTCACCAATAACATGCTTCTTGTTCACAAAAGAGGATGATGTACTCTTGGACTACTTGAATCAAGATGGACCAAAAATTGAACCAACATGGTAAGTAGTTTGATACATAAGAATGATAAATTGTTGTATTCATATATTTTGCATAAATTGATAGGAAGTTATAGAAGGATGACGAATTGTGGGATTTAGGTATTTTATATAACTGTGTGGAGTCTTGTACATCAAGATTTTTGTTATATATATGTCTTACTGCAAGCATGGGTTTTCATTGGTATTTTGCCTATGGCTCATATATGTGCCAATTATTCCAATGGTTCTTGTGAATAGAAGTGAAGGAACAAGAACTGGTTGGAGCTCCTTTATGCCTAACTACAACCCAAGGGATATTGATGCGAATATGTGGTGCATGCTTAATGATGAACCCTTGAAGCTAATGAATCCTTGGTACAAGGGTTTTAAGGTAATATTTTGTCCATTATTCAATAAATATACTTGTAGAATATTTTATAAATTTGAGGTGCACACTCCAAAAACTTGACTATTGATTATGTCATTAGTTTTAGCTAGCACTATGTTTGGAGTTGGTATGACGACTATTAGCCATACCATGATTTTCTCTAATTTAGGAGTTATGGACATGTTGTCAGTTCACATGGAAACTGCAAAATGTCACTATTCAGTTAGTAGATTGGAAAGCTCTCCTAATATGGACATGGTTGGGTATATGGAAAATCCATCAACCATTTTGAGTTTACCATCTCCATTTAGGTCACCATCTGTTATATGGAGTATGTCAACTCCCATTGACGAGGGAGTGAAACTAACCAATCTTGCAAGGAACCTTTACACTCTCCTAAAATCACTCCATCAATGCATATTTCTCTAACCCCACAGCCTGAAATGTGTGTAATGGGAAGAAAAGCTTATTAAACTTCTTGCAGTCCATCATTAGCCTGGGTAACTGGTCAAGCAAAATCTAAGTCTAAATTGTCATTTTGTCCCTTTGTTGGGCCCAAACCTATTCATAGAACCCTTAATGATGAAAGTTTTTTAGCACTTTTTGTGCCTTATAAAATGGATAGACATCTGACTTATTTTGTTCCTTCTTCTATGACAAGAACTACTATTTCTTGAGTTGACACTAATGATAATATGGATTCCCAAAATGGTGGCATGAGAATTGAAGGACAGTTGAGCATTGAGTAGAGACATGAAAATAAGAGGAAGAGAAGTATATTAGAAGGGATTGCTGAAAATATCGGGTTGAATTCTAGAAGGCTAACAATGCTTACCTCTGCTGGTTCTACACCTTTTCCTATGTGTCTGGTGGTAGTGTTTCTAGGGTCAATGGTTGTTGTTCAGGATATTCATGATGATGAAATTTCAAATTATTTCTACACCATAGGTTCAAGTATGCCATTTGTACATTCTCCTTCTTATTATCAAATCATATGTAGAAGAGGGGCAGAGCACATAGTCATTTTTACCGAAGAAACAAAACGTTGTATGGAGCAAGATAGATTGTAATCTTAGTACGTTGCTTCTTTCCCAACAATTGCAGTCAAGCACAGTTAGTTGATTGGGAGCCATATAGTTTCTCAAAGAGACTCTAAAGTGAGTCTTGACTGTGGAGCAAGGCTTGCATCCTCTATCACTGCAGCATTTGTACCTGTTGTAGTAAAAAAAGTAGCAACAACAACAACAAAGGTTTCACATGAACTCTCTTTATTTGCCTTTGAAATCTTAATGATCTTTACCACTGCTATTTATACTGAAATCTAAACGAAATCTCTTGACTATGGTGGGTCATTTATGATAGGGTGGAAAATATCATGCAAACACTCGATATGTTTTCACATGCATGTCACCAATAACATGCTTCTTGTTCACAAAAGAGGAAGATTTACGCTTGGACTAGTTGAATGAAGATGGACTGAAAATTGAACAAACGTGGTAAGTAGTTTGACATAGAAGGAAGATAAATTGTTGTATTCATAGATTCTGCATAAATTGATAGGAAGGTATAAAAGGATGGCAAATTATGGGATTTAGGAATTTTGTATAACTTTGTGGAGTTTGTACATCAGGATTTGTGTTATATATACGTCTTACTGCAAGCATGGGTTTTCATTGCTATTCTGTCTATGGCTCAAGTATGTGCCAATTATTCCAATGATCCTTGTGAATCGAAGTGAGGGAACTGGAACTGGTTGGAGTTCCTTTTTGCCTAACTACAACCCAAGGGATATTGTTGCAAATATAAGGTGCATGCTTAATGATGAACCCTTGAAGCCAATGAATCCTTGGTACAAGGGTTTTAAGGTAATATTTTTTCCATTATTCAATAAATATATTTGTAGAATATTTTACAAATTTGATTCAACTTGTGTTTTCACCTTTAATATTGGGCTTGTTCAAGTGAACAAAGAGTTGTAAAGGATAATTTTGTGACTTACACGATTAGTGGAATCGTAAGAGGAAATTAGTGAGACCACATTGAGAATTATAGAGTTGCATGTTTGCAAGTGGACTTAGGATTACAAAGAATTTTTGGAAGCATTGATGATTGGGAATGATAAGATTACAAATCCTTTCATAAGGGTAGGTTGCTATGATTCATCTAAATAGGTTATTCCTAAGAAGTTTTAAATATTGTGAAATTATTTTCTAATGAAAATAGTTTCCTTCCAAGACTACGAGGAATACAGTATTGATACTAGGGTCCATTTTTGAGGTGTCACTCTCTAAAGAGAATATGAAGATTGAACTTCAAGGAGGTCTTTTAAAAAAATTCAAACTGACTACTATAGTCAGTACAAGTAACATGCATCTTTTTTACTCAAAGGAAATCATTTATAAATATGAGATGCATGAGCAAGGTACATTCTTGAAACTCATCATTATTTGGTTTTCTGGTAGGTTTCAATTCTTGTCTTTAAATGTACAAGTTAAATAATAGTTCTAGATTGGATTACTAATGGTAGAAGTGTCCTTAGACACGTAATTTTATTAATAAAAAAAAACAATTACATATTTGATTTTGAAAGAGTTTACACCCGAACAACCAAACACTCTTGCAATGAGCTATTTATAAGCTCAATGTCCTAACTACCTCTAATTATGGATCACTTATTAAATAAAAAGTGTCCATTTACAATAAATGTTATTCAAAACAACTAGCTAACAAATCTCCTAAAATAGAGCCTAAGATACAACACATTTGGAGAGTCATATCTTGTTACAACAATATACTAATTCTAAATGTCTCCATTAAATAATTAAACATTCTAGAATAATAATTATTAATTTAATATCTTAAATTAATAATTATTTTATTCGAACTTTATAACCTATGATAATATTTTATTTTTGGATCATCTAAATTTCCTCCCTATGATCCAAGGATACATTACAATAGATACCAAGTTCATCCCTGAAATTAGTAAATTTTATTCGTCCAAGTGGTTTGTGAAAATTTTGGAGATCTGATCTTCGGAAGGACAATAAACTGGCTTGAGGACATCTTTGGCAATGAGAGATCTGATATGATGATACTTGGTGTCCACATGCTTTGTCTTTGAATGAAAAACTAGGTTGTTGGCAAGTTTGATGGCTGACTAACTGTCAGTGAATAATGATGTAGCTTTTGCCTAAGAAATTCCCATGTCCTGCAAAATTCTATGCAACCAAACAATTTCACATGCTGCTTCCCATGCTGAAATGTACGCTGCTTCTGCGGAAGAAGTGGCCACTATAGCTTGTTTCTTACAACTCCAAGATACTTCTGTTAACCCCATGTTCATTAAATATCCTGATCTTGATGCTCAATCATCAATACTTCCAGCAAAGTCGGCATCAAAATATCCACCAAGTACAAAGTTTTTAGTCTTTGCGTAAAGAAGACCAAACTCTTTTGTTCCTTGGGTATATCGAAGAACGCTTTTAGCTGCATTCCACTGGCTGTCTTGTGGTTCCTGCATAAAATGTGAAAGAATATTGACTGCATAAGATAGATCAGGGCGAGTATTTGTCAAATAAATCAAGTTTCCAATCAACTATCTGTAAGTAGTACTGTCCACCTTCCCCCCTTCAAATTTTGAAAGTTTCAAGTTTTACTCCATGAGGGTGAGAATGGGCTTGCAATCCTGCATGCCAAATCGCTGAAGAACCTCTGCTGAATACTTATTCTGAGAAATGAAAATATGATGTGGATGTTGGAAGACTTCAACTCCAATATAGTAGTGAAGTAATCCCAAATGTGTCATCTTAAAACCTGCATGTAACTCCTTTTTCACCTATGCAATATGATCATCATGGTTGCCACTAATGATAAAATCATCTACATACATAACAAGAATTACCAGATATTTTCCCTGTTGTTGTACATACAAAGTATCATCAGATTCACTTCGTTGAAAACCAACTTTCTTAAGGTATTCATCCGTCTTTGCATACCAAGCTCGGGGAGCTTGTTTTAATCCATATAAAGCCTTGACCAATTTGCAGACTTTATGTTCTTGCCCTTCAATTTCAAAACTTGGTGGTTGCATCATAGACAATTCTTCCTGTAAATCCTCATTGAGAAATGCACTTTCCACATTCATTTGATGAAGTTTCCATACTTTCTAAGCAGCCAATGCAAGTGTTAATCAGATGGTGTTCCACTTAGCTATAGTAGCAAAAGTTTCCTCATAAACAATGCCTTCCTATTGTGCAAAACCTTTTGCGACAAGTCATGCTTTATACTTTTCCAGTTCTCCCTTTTGATTATACTTAATCCTGTAAACCCATTTTCATCCTATGGGTTTAACATTTGATGGACAATCAACAAGTTTCCTAGTGTTGTTATCAATTAATGCTTGATATTCTTCAAACATAGCCTATTTCCATTCTTTATGTTTTATCACCTCTTTGTATGTGGAAGGTTCAGTAAGATCATTTGCTATCAAGGCAAAATTGCCTTCACTTCTATGTGCCCTTCTGGTGCCCGTTTTATTCTTCTCATCAGGCTTTACATCTTTCAAAAGTTGAACTGCCCATTTTGGTAGTTGGTGCTCACTTGTTTGTGATTTTGAAAATTCTCCATCATTGTAAAGAGGATTAATATAAACTGATGTTATTCATTAAGGTGAAGAGTCTAGAGAATCATTGTGAGAAGAACTGTTGTTGCTTGGAGATGCGGATGAACTACTAGAAGACCTAGATGATGTTGTTGAAGTAGATGAACTGGATGACTCATCCTCAGAGGAAGGAAAATCAAGTTCATAACAATTTGGTGAAGTTGGTTGAATTTGCATTTTTCCTTTTCTTTTATTGCCCTTAGTTTCTAACTTGTGAAGAAGATTTTTGATTTCTTTAGCACTTTTACTCTCTGTTTCATCGAAAATGACATCCTTGATGATAATGAATTTTCCATTGGGAAAAATACGATACCCTTTATTCTCATCAGAATAGCCAATCAATGTGCATTTTAAACTTCTTGAGTCAAGATTAGTTTGTTTTTATTTTGGAACTAAGGCATAACAAACTGATCCAAAAGCTCTAAGATGTTTAACTCGAGGTTTGAAACCAAACCAAGCTTCATAAGGTGTGATTCCGTCTAAAGAAGCAGTTGGAGATCTGTTTCTTAAGTAGACAACTGTATTTATTGCTTCTACCCAATATGTTGGACTTAACCTCTTGAAAGTTAATGTTATGAAACTAGCTCAAGAAAAGATAGAAAAGATAGATAAACGCCTTAGAATTCAGCCTCTTCGAGGGGGCTACCTCCTTTACATTACATAAATGAACAATTCTTGGATGATACAAATGAAAAGACCTCCTTTGTATATATAGGGGTTTAAGGGGTCATAACATAATCAAAGACGACATAACAATAATAATGTAAGGGCACAATAATAACAATAGTGGGCTTCTATGGGGCACAATAGTAACAATATGGGCACTGCATGGGTACATCAATATAATAAGTGGGTTGTACTAATAACAATAAGGGGCTACACTAGTAGTATAGGGGTCTAACATGCCCCTCTCCTTCAAAAAGAGTTGTCCTCAATGCTTGAGTAGTTCTTGATGCTTCCTTGTAAAATTCTTGTCCTCCCATGTGGAATCTTCAGCTGGTAAGTTCTTCCACTTGATGTGATACTCTGAAATTGATCGATTTCGTAGATGTCGAGTTCTTGTTTCTGTGACTGCTCCAGGTTCCAATATGATTTTTCCTTCCTCTTCAATTTCTGGAAATATTGTTTGAATTAGGATCTTTTGCAACTTTTGAATAAATGGCCATACTTCTTTGTCCTTCTTCCATTCATCCCTTGCTTCGTTTATCCAATTTGGTTGGATAATAGAAATAGCACAAAAGAATGCTTCCACATCCTCATCCTTGAAGAGTTGTCCCATTTGGTAAGGTCGCCGTTTTTTAAGTGCATGTAGTATTGCCAACATTTCCTTCTCATAAATAGCTTGCTTGATATGTAGCAGTAAAAATACACAATCACCTACATCAAAACATTTTTTACTACAATGTTGATCTACCTGTTGTTTCGTTTGATTTTGCACCGAAGTGGCATTATCCTTTAAAAGTTGGAGAACTTGTTGTTGATGCTCGATGAGATCTTTCACTGCTTGAACCTTTTTCTTCTTGATATGTCCTTCTATGTCTAGAGTTTGAGGAGTGATAATTTCTTCCAATCCTTTACAAGATATGGTCGGATTCATTTCTTGATGCTCAATGTGATCTTCTGTCTTGATAGTTTGAGGAGTGGCAATTTCGACCAATGAATTACAAGATACGGTTGGATTCATTTCTTCTTTCTCAATGTGATCTTTCACTCCTTTCACCCTTTTCTTCTTGATATGTCCTTCTATCTTGAGAGTTTGAGAAGT
>APFE030093378.1:154910-167737 GCA_000404065.3 Pinus taeda | reverse complement strand
ATTTATTATTTAACATAAATAAATAAAATTAAAAATTAGATTTTTCATTACATACATATTGAACTTTTACTTACAATTCTAGGATCCCATCTTGTTGTTTATATCATTGCTAAAATGAACATGTCCTAATTATTCAATATCTCTTGCAATGGAACCAAAGTTATGTATCACATGAATAGTTATAGGTAAGAATTCCTATAAATGATCTTGATTACTATGTCACATATTGAAATCTTTCATTTCACAAATAGTTTCATCATCTGTAATAGATCAAATAACTATGACTTTAGGCAACACTTTTGATGGATTTTACTCATTGTTAACTAAATTTATTATTTCTTTGTCATTGAAGTTGAAAAGTGGAAATACAAATATTTAATAAATGAGAGTAAATATTATTTCAAGGGTGTTACCAAACTTATTGCATAAGGTTTTATATGAGACAAGTATATATTGCTAGAAAAATAGAGATAAAAAATAATTAACAAATTCCTAAATTCCTTATTTGAATAAAAAAAATCTCTACTTTTAATTTTTTTAATAATTACTAAATTCTGTATTTGAACTAATTCCTTATTGAATAGGAATAATCATTTTTTTTCTTTTAATTATTAAATTTGTATTTAACATAATAAATAAAAAATAAAAAATTAGATTTTTCATTACATGCGTATTGAACTTTTACTTACAATTCGATCCAATACTAATTTTTCCATATATAAAAAATATACATGATTTTTTAAAATTTCAAAATTTTCATTCATATCATGTGACTAATACAGGATATGTATCTACATGCATGTTTTGTCAGTAAATATAGGCTATTGAACTAGGTGAAAGTAGTTAGTAAACTAAGTGTTGATTCCCACTCCATCGTAAATATAGGCTATTGAACTAGGTGAAAGTAGTTAGTAAACTAAGTGTTGATTCCCACTCCATCTGATATATAATCTGATACATGCACGTTTTTGTCAGTAAATATAGGCTATTGAACTAGGTGAAAGTAGTTAGTAAACTAAGTGTTGATTCCCACTCCATCTGATATCTAATATGATCTCATCAGACAGTTCGGGCTTTAATGAATTAATAAATATGGCAGTTCTGAGCTGGTAAATTTACTTCCATTAATGCACCCAGCGAATCCTTAAAAGTAATAAGGTATGGAAGTTTACAAATTCACAAGCACGATATTTACATACAGGATTTTGTCTTATTTTCAGAAGAACAAATTTTCATATTTACAAGCAGCACAAGGTTTTGGTTCAAATTTTTCCCTTTTGGAAGTGAGAGTTCATGCAAAATACAGGTTTTTTCCTACTTCTGATTGTAATTTTGATTACCTTTGTGCACTTTTTTTAAACAGTTTCTGCCATGTCTTTTTAATATACTCTCTTTTTCTGTTAATGAAAAATACTTTTACATAGAATTTATCCATCCTAGGCTGTAAGTATTTGCAATTTGCTTAGTTGATATAGGTTGGTTTGATCACTTTGTTCAGTCCTATTAGTTGATACACATGCAGATAGCCTCCGGATTATGCTGGAAAGCTGTGGAGTTTAGAGAGACTAGGCAATGAGACAGAATTTGGAATCATAACGGGCTTGATTTTGTACTGTGGTTTTAGAATTTCCTTGTTTTCTGCTTTCATTGAATAACAAATTTTGGTTTGAAACTGAGCAACAGTGGGTATTTCCTCCCTCACTTTTTCTCCTGACAATTTCAAAGAGTCCTCAAAAATATTTAGGGCATCAGCTACAGCCTCCCAGTCATCCAAGTTTCCATCCTTATCCTCACTTACAAACCCTGAATAGCTACTGCTACAAGAACGATATTTACCAATTGATCTATTGAGTTGTGGGATCAATAAATGACAACAATGACATAAAATATAGGAGTGAAAGAAAGGTCCACCAAGTGGGTATTAGATGCTTACTTGAAGATCACCTTGCTTCTGGGACGCTCCTAATTGATCTCCATATTTGTTTGAGGTGTGTAATCCATCGCCTATCTACCTATAGATTTCAAGTATTCAGAAAGATGGCCTATGATATAGACAGGGATGCATCTACACAGAACAACGTATAGAGTAAGGCCACTGAGACCCTTCATTTGAAAAAAGCATACTGAGACCCTCAGAGATTAATGTTTGAATCGTGGTTTTTGTGTTTGACTATCTGTTTAGCCAGTGGCTTTTTGTTAGTATTTGGATGGTTTGTAGAACTGCCCAATTTTGACAGCTTATTTTGTAATCTTTTACTGATTGATAAAATTTAAACTTGATAGAGTTGTGGGTAGGAATAGAATCATACTAAATGAATGTGAACAAGGTGCTCAATGATTGTTTTGATTTTGCTAATTCTTTTTGGAACTAGTTAAGTTTCAACTTTTCTCCAAAATATGAGCAATCAGAATTATTCCCCTTAGATTGCTCTGAAATTGGGTATTTTCAACCATTTTCAGAAATTTGCCCCAATTTTTACATAGATCTGAACTCTATATTTCTATAAAGTCCTCAACAACCTCTTCAGTTCAACCCTATACTCTATCAGAAGACACCATTCAAGCAAATTTAAACCAAGAATTTTCAATTACGGTTCTATATAGTTCTTCCTCATTGATATTTTATTAAACAATTAGACTACAAACTACATTTTACTCAATTTTCCTACTTTTTTTTTAACAATATTTCTTCTTTAACCTGTCCATGTACTCTAGCTATGTTTCAATTTGAAAACTAGAGCCAAATGGAGGCTTCCACACATTTTTTGAAATTCTTCTCATGGAGTCAAACATGTCATATACAACTATAATTTTTTTTTGTACAATCTTGGTTTCAGCCAGTTTAGCCCCAATGTTGCAACCAATAGCTTTGCTACTAGATTGTAACATACCCAACTTTGTACTCTGTTAAGTATATGACATTCTTCTTGAGACCACTAAATTTCAAATTGTTGATCTGACACCATCTCTAAAATCACATTTTTTGATACCTTTCCTTATTGTCTTACTATTAGTTGACCAACATACAAATAGTCAGATTAAAATTTGGAAGTTGGATCCTCTTGGAGCGTATATCTGGATCCACTTTACTTTGTGGATTGGTTAAAAGAATATCATTGGCAAATAGGTCAAAGAGATACACCGTCGTTGATTAGATATGGGAACTCTCTCCATATTGAAAGAAATAATAGCAATGTCCTCCAATTTATAGTTAAATACCTGCCAACTTATTTTTATTACTACCAAAACAATTTGAAGTTAAAATACTTGCTTTCATACATGTGAACATGGTGTTTGGAAAAGGAAATTGATTAAATCATGAATGAAACCATATGCTCAGATAGACATGTTGCATGCAAACATCAAGCATATCTTTCTTCTTTTAAATTAATCTAAATTTCCGAAGAAAAGAAATTTGTAATTTTTTTTATCTATATGGACAAAATAAAGCAATATCTAACAATAGAATCTATACCTAAAAATGGGAGGAAACTTGCACAGCTACTAAAAATAGCACATCTACCTATAGACATGTCTACAAATAGAAAATTGCTCAGAACCAGAAAAACAACTTCATCCTCCTAAAATGACATTTGTACACTTGCATGCACACTGCACCTGCTAAAAATATGAACTTCTAAATTTAGAAAAGCAGTGTCTTCGAAGATAAAACTGATATTTCCCACAAATTTGCATGCATGTGATTTCTAAAAATAGAAAGTTGTGTGAAATAAATATATTGTCTTGAAGAGCACAAAATATCATGCATGCCAATGAATCTGCATGTGTATAGATGCATTGAAAAGTTAATTTCACCTTCAAATTTTATGCATTCATTGAATTTAAGAGTGATGATGGTTCTATTATGTGAGTGGAGTCACAGATTAGTAGGCCAAATCCATGTTTGTTTCAAATGCATCGTTCAAGCCAGTGAGGACTAAATAGTAAGAATAATGTGTTTCATGAGTGGAGTCATAGATTAGTAGGCCAAATCCATGTTTGTTTCAAATGCATCATTCAAGCCAGTGAGCACATGATTGTTGAACATGAGGAAGAAAGAATCTTAACATTTGAAAAATATTAGCAAAACTAGAACTTGGGCCATCATTGCCTTCAGTGAACTCCTTACCCATGTCACTCAGGAAATGAAAACAAGGTTGTTGGTGATCAGGATTCTGGCCAGAAGGAGAAGTAACCTGATGTGCATGTATATCCATACGTTCTTTGCTATATTGTCTGTTAGATTTTGATATCTCACTGAGCACCTCATTGTCCTATGCTTGTACCATTAACCACACACAGTACACATTGAGGTACATTTTCACTACATCAAGAGTAGGTGACAAATAAGGAAGCCGGGCTGCCATATTGTCCTGTTTTTCTGCAGATTGCAGATATCCTTATAGAGACTTTGTGGGATAAATATGATAGTCTCAGGTTAGGCAACTTGGAGTTATATTCAATGAGGTGGGAATTAAGGGGTGTTAAGAGTGATAAGTGTTCATTCTTCACATTCTTTCACATTATTATCATTATTCTTGTCATTGTACTCCTTTCCCTAGTTTGTATCCAAGTTTCATGTGAACCAATCATTTTGTATTTGTAAGAGTTGTTTTATTTAGTGTTTTTCTTCTCTAGAGGGACACTGTAATGAAAAGTTGTTAAGTTGCATTCTAAATTCAAACTATGTTTGTGATAATGTTAGTCCTTAAGAGTATGATTGATCATTTGTGTGTTTTTTATTACTTTTTAGCATCTATTTCTCATTTTTCTAGTTTGATGACATGGTTTGGCCATCAAGCTTTGGCTATATCAGTGATTGATATTCTTATTCTTGCACATTTCGAATTCATTGAACAATGAAAGTCTATGTTTAATAGTTGTGGTATCTGCTCAGTGATAAATAGAAATATGTGGCAAGTTTGAAATTGATAACAGTCTTGTAATGGTTATAAGAGGCAGGGGCAAGGATGTTCCTGTGCACTCTCATGTATCCAAATAGAGCAGTATCTAACAACATAATCTGCACCCCGAAATAGGAGGAAACTTGCACAGCTACTAAAAATAGCACATCTACGTATAGACATGTCTACAAATAGAAAATTGCTCAGAACCAGAAACTAGTCCAGCTTCTAACTGATTTCCATAAACTGAATAGAATGCGTTCCTTACCATATTCAAAATTATTTCAATGAACCCTAAGCTCTCCAATGACTCGTTAGTAATGAAAATTAATTCTTCTTCCTTAACCAACATTTGAATAAAGTATGGATGTCTGGGCACTGTAGCTTGTATTGCCTGCAACACCTCCAGTCTCCTACAATTGTCCACATAGTAACTTGACACATCAAAAATTGACCCATGTTCTTGGCAAATGGATTCGTACTCATTTGGATGTGAAACACTCAAAAGCTTGTGCTGGTGCGAGGTGATATACCACTCCCTTTTCATAGGCTTCAATATTTCAAAATATTTCAGAGCTATTAACACAGAATATGGTATCTTGGGTACCATTGTTGTTTTCAAATTTGCATATGCTACAGTGGCAATCATGAATGCCCCATTCTTTCAACATATGCTTCCTTTCTGAAAAGGGGTGGATTGCAGAGATGTAAGGAAAAGTGATCTCATCACCAACTTTCATATCCCTCACTGCAATCACGAACATGGAAAACTTATTAGTAAATGTAAGTGCCCATACTGCCAAAAGATCTAGGAGCCATTCTTGGTGCCATAATGACTAGAAAAATTACCAACTTCTAATTAAAAAGGTGTTAAGAAATATACACAATTGGTTGAACATGGAGTGAGAAGAAACATGTCCCATAATGCAATAAATTAAAATGTCAAGAAGATGAAAACCTGTGTGAAAATGGTCAATATTAATACATTTTATATGAGAGTTAAAATATCATATCTAGCATTTAGTACAAACTTGTAAAGAATGAAAGTCGCCATTTACCAAAAAGTAAACTAGCTCTACCCCAACTTGTCCTTGAGTAACGGATTGTGCATAGATTATATTTTCATTACAGTAATTAAAAATTTAGAACAAAGCTAGAAGTAATCGTAAAATACACCATCCTAAACATGTGCAAGAATTTCACATTCAGACAAAAACTACCGTTGATCTAGAAAATGACCCACTGGCTAGGAATAAGCATATTTCTATCCACAAGACCATCACTGACATACACAACCAAAACCAAAAATCTTAACATTTTTAAATGTCGATGAGAATTTAGTTTGTCTAATCAATGATATACATTAAACACTTGATCATGTATAATTGGAACTTGACATTGTAAGTCCTGCAGATTAGCACAAGTTCAGTATTGTACTTATGAAAAGAGAAGATAAGGTGTGGAATGTTAGTAGTTGCGTGCAAGACAAAACTACACTCGTAGTTTCCTACAAAGGATTCCCTTCTAATTTTTTCCATTGGACATTGTATCAGCAAAATTATGTATGTAGATCATTTGCTTAAAACTTCAAATTTCAGATAATGTACACATAAAACAAAGAGAAAGAGAGATGATAATAATCAGTGTTGAAAAAATCTACAAATTATTCTGATATTTCCAATTTTTCCTAAGCTTTTCAGGGTGCCAATGTTTCCAATATTTTCTGAGCTTTCAGTCTAAGTTTATGTGTGCTGATATTTTCCAATGATTTCCAATATCTTCCTCTATATTTCAGATAAGTTTATTTCTGGAGCATTGGCAATATGTTCCTTTTGCAAGACTGATAATAATATTAACTTTATTATTTGGAAGGTTCATCCACCCTTGTAGGGTTACATATGTTTTTAAATGTCAATATTGTATTCAATTGCAACTTCATAAAACTAACCTTTCAACTTCTAAACTTGACACCTTATATTCCTACCTAAAAATCCATTGCTTATTACATGTATTAATTTACATAAGTCCTATAAAATGGTGACCATCATAATCTATTAGTAATTACCCACCTTAATTCATACATAGTCAGCCAGTAGGACAACAAATAGTTAACTCCTCTGTTTCACACATAGATCCAATTTAAGGCATTGATCTTATTGATTGGGTGAGGTATTCTAAAGGAATATTCTCATAGCCATCAAGGAGGTCGCTGGGCTTAAAGAGTGGGGATTTTGGTGACAGTGGGCCCTCATCTTGTGTGTGTCAATTAGAGTAGGTTGCATGGACCTCAACAACCCTACTGATTTGATTAGAGACAGGGATAAAACTTTTTAAAGGGAGGGCATGCTGTGTACCTCACCACATAAGCTTTTAGACATTACATAATATAAATCAGCTATTTTGTCTATAAGCTCATAATTTTGTAATAATGTTCTTGTCTTAGGTCTTTATTATACCATATTTTGATATCTGTAAAATGCCATTGTTGTGTAATAAGGGTCTTATCACTTTTATTAGTAACTAGAGCTTTTAAGTTTTAGGGTTTCCACCTCATTTGGTATAAAGAGACCCCTTTCATTTGTAACATTTATCATTTCATAAATACAATCAAAAATTTCCTTTGGAGAAGATTTATCCATTAATCCTAATTTGTAAGTACAATCCACCCATTGGGTGTGCAGGTGCCTCCACTAGTTTCATTCTTTTCTTTTTTCTATCTTTTGAGTTTCACTCCTATCATATTTCTGTTGTTATTTTCAGTTCCTTGGGTAGTTGCAGTGATAGATTCTTTTTTGGATACAACCATACTGCATTCGATGTAGTACTTTGTCACACACTTGCATCTTTTCTCCTTCATTAGTTTTGCTATATTTTATGATTAATAACTAGCTAGCAATAAGTATGAATTTTGAATAAAATGGGGTTTTTCTAATCTGTTTGTGAGGGGTGTCAGTTTCTGAAATAACAACTTATTTTGCTTTGCAGCTCCTGAAGGACTTCCCAAAGGATTTGGTGTCATTGAAAAGAACCTAGGTGCTTTGCTTTTACATTGGCTGACCTGATCTTTCTCTTCAGCTTGTAGAGCAGGTATTGCTTCCCCTTTCTGTTAGGTATATGTCTAATACACATTCTGAAGACCTCGACGTGGTATATAAGTTTTAGAGACCTATTATATTTATTACTAATCTAATTGAATGGTATTTCAAAAAACATATGGTGTATCTCATAAAAGATGCATGATGATTCAATTTTCTCATACGGGGTTTTCTATGGAATTGAAAATTGCTTTGGTGAGTAGTTAAGAAAGATATTCTTTCATTTCCTTCTAGGTTTTTTTTATCTACTATGCATGCCAGAAAATAATTAAACAACCAATAGAAGTTAGCTTGTAATAGGATTCAGGACATTTCTCTTACACTCTACCTTTCATTCTGAAAATTATATGTTCAGAAGAGTCTGAGATTTTCTATTCATAGATTTTGACTTATCAAGGCAGGTTTTGCCAGCAAATCAAGGTGAAAACTATATATATGGAATGCTTTCATTTTCTTACTGGAGGTTGGGTGAATGGGGGATGAAGAATTGGCTTCAAGGAAAGGCTTGACAATCGAAAGTGATGACCCATGGTCTCAGCATGCGGTGTGTGCCATAAAACAACAAACACTTGGCATGCTATATTTTAAATTTTTATCCAAGATTGATGGCTTATTTTTTGCATTGCATTTGAAAAATAGTATTTTGTTTTGGTTGGGGGCACCTACTTTATGTTGGAAATAATACTGAGAGGGGGGGTGAAAGACAGATAATCACACCAAGGAACACTAGATATAAGGTGGAAACCCAATGTGGGTGAAAACCACCTGCTGCAATATGTCTCTATCTTCTTTCAATTATAAACTTCTTTTACAATGATTTTGTACTGGTGCAGTCCTTTACCAGTACGCAGGCTGCAACCTGCAGAGAGCTACAACCCTCTCTCATTTTCCAGTCTCTCCTGGAAGGGAACTACAACCCCCTTTGCTCTTTTTAATTCTTTAAGGACCACATTTCATTAATTTTCAAATTGACTAATATAAACCTGCGGATATCCATAGCTCTTCTGTGTCTAAACTGCACAGATCCACACCTGATATTTCTTGTGCTCTGTGTACTTCTGCTCAGATCCGCACCTGCACTGTCTGTCTGTTAGTGTACCTTCGCACTGTGTCTTCTTCTGTGCTGCGTACCTCGCACTGCACCTTCTGCTTCTCTACGTACCCCATGCACTGCACCTTCTTCTGCGTTGCGTACCCTGCACTGCGCCTTCTTCTGTGTTGTGTACCCCCGCACTGCGCTTTCTTCTGCGCTGCGTACCCCCGCACTTACACCGTAGATCGCCTGTGAACTTCTGATTAGGGACAAATTTAACAGTCCTCCAATGTGCCACAGTCTGTCAGATCTAGAGATCTATTCATGCACCCGAGAGATCACAACCTATCAATAGATTCACCTTAAGTTTTCTCCTTGATTTAGATCTAGCTTTTTAAAAACCAATCACCCAAAATTTTAGATCTTAAGATATTCAAATTTCACTCATCTTAAGCCAAGAGATCTCCTTTCCTTTTTATAGGCAAGCCTTTCACAATACCACTGGCCAAAACCATAATAACATAATACCATGAACCCAATACCTTGGATCAATATTTGTAGATGCAAAACCACGGACCAAAACCATAGGATCAAATATGTCGAGCTAAATACCATGAACCATTCATAAATATTCCCACGTGCACACGCTTTTCTGCATTGGAGTGAGTGAAACTGGGGTCCGCACCTTCTGAACGGAGCACCTGCGTGCATGTCCGCACTTCTTGGTCGGCGTACCTGCGGGTCCGAAAATTCTCTTAGGATCACCTGCGTGTATGTCCGCACTTCTTGGTCAGTGTACCTGCGGGTCCGCAGATTCTCTTAGGATCACCTGTGGGTATCTCATTTTCCATGATTTTGAGTGCCTGAATTGAGATCTGCCACATGAGTGAGTTGCCATCAAGTACAACACCTATACCATAGAGCCAAACCAGAATCATAATGCCAACACTTTATTTGTGTTAATCATTTTACAACATGTCTTTGATCTCCATTAGTTTTTGGTACAACTATGTCATGTGTTTCAGCATGAATGTCACCTTAAGGAGGTTGTCCAGTTTATGAAAACATGTTTGGATTCATGGAATGCTTGCTGTTCATTCATGTGAAGTAGTATTTTCCCTCTTCTATCACTGTTCAATGATCCATACATTACAGATGGTAGGTAGTTTGCAAAGTGGGTTCGATCATGCACTGACATATTTTAGGGTGCCCGGTATACTCACAATTGGTGGCATCTAGCGTTATGTTACTTGGAAGGCCATGCACATTTGAGTAAAGTGCTCCATATATATGACTCCCATATCTTGGATTCTTTGCAAAGAGAGAATGTTGATCCTTCACATGTCATGATTACTATAACATTTCTCCATTTTGCTAAATTGGGTTCTTAAGAGTACTTGCTCTTAGTTTTCATTTACAATCAACTGTTTTTTGGGTTCTCAGATTTACTTAAATGCTCTAGGGTTGCTATTGAATATTCATGTGCATGGACATTCTGGTATTATTGATGATAGAATGAGAGATCTTTCATATCACCTTTTGGATCAAGTGAGTACTTACAATCATGATATACATATTGGAAATGCATGGTCCAAAAGGTTTATGCTAATGTCTGATAAGTTAATTGCTTCACCTTATCCTATCTTATTCTGAATAAATGTGATTTAAAACACTAGATGAGATTATGACTATAACAGACATTTACCTATGCAGATTTGACTTCATGATTTATATATTAGACCAAACAATCAAATGGGATTGACATGTAAATATCAGAAAGAATTATATAGCCATACACGATAGTCACCAAAGAAAGGGGATTTTTAGAAACATGGGAAAAATAGATTACAAATGGATGAAAAGGCTATTGTCTGAGTGAGAAGTTAAGAATGATTTAAGTGTTGCAACCCCAAAAACTCAGTGAATATTAAATGGAAAACATGAAGTAAGAAGAGGTAGCAGAGCACATCTAGAAAAGCATAAATATTTATATAAGAAAGACACGTTATCCAAGATAAGAAAGGCTGACTCAGACCCAAAATGCAGCTTGCAATGAATTGTGATCAAGGCTGGCATCAAATCATAGTGCTAAAATTGAGATGACCAGGGAAGAAGCTCCATTCACTGGACAATGTAAAACATGGCTAACAACCATGAATGCAACTTCTAAAGTGAATATGATCAGAATACATTTCCACAACATACGTTTATGAACACCCAACTGCCAGAGTGATACTAGTAGATCATGAAAAACATGAAATCTGGAGAAGTAATTGCTCTCAAAAGTTTGTGTCTATGCAATATAATAAAATACAAAACACATTTAATAATAAAGGAGACTAGAAGCAACTAATAGTTTGAGTTGGTAGCAGGTAGTTCAAGTATTTTGTTTCTTCTCCTTCTTAGGGGGCTGAGGGGGGGATAAATCTGATTTTTGGGGTTTGTGGAAATAATAACATAAACAAGCTATTGTATTTCCCAATGCAGAATCTCGATGCAGATGGAATGCATGAATGATTGATAAACCCTGGAAGCAGGTATACTCCACAAAAAAACTTGGCCTCTGAAGGTTCATTTTGGTTTGGATACTGCACACCTGTAGCATATAATCTCACAGAATCAGCTAACTGGAGATCCCAATTAGGCCATTCCTCCTGTAATTCAGTGGCACCTTGTTGTGATTCCTTTCTTGGTATTGCTCAGGCCAATACAGATGTATATCAGGGGCCGACCTGGAATGATAGAAAAGAGCCCACATTCATTTTTGTAAAATTGGGGATCATTTAGCCTCGATGGAGAGTTTATGATGTAATTCTTGCACTTCAATGTCAGAAATTCCATCAAATCGATGCATCCCTAATCTACACATCTAAGCTAGAGATGCCTTACAACTACTGTACAACTCCAACCTCAACAACTGTACAACATCAACCTCGATTAAAGCCGTGGCCTTTGTTTTCAAACATTTGTCGGCTCATTACCGGAGTCGACAAAGATTACTTGGGAATTATGATCATTATGGGAGGGCTCTCAAATACAAGAGATGAACCTAAAATAGGGAAAATAAAAATAGTAAAAGCATAATCGGGCCGCGATAATTTCTATAAATACATTAAAACTCCATATTTGAGTTTGGAAGACTCCAATTCACGTCACTCGTCAATGCAAGGGCGGAAATTATTGGGTACCTAGTGATTCACACGGAGCAATTCGATTCCTCGATGGGTCTTTAAAGCCGAGACATGAACAACATCCCTAAACTGATGTGGTCTAGAGCCTCTCCTTTCATGGTGTCCACAATAGGATTACAGAACAGAACCAAATCTCCTACCATGCAATCCTGTGTAGCAAACAATCCCCTGTCCAAACAAGATTCATCTAATACCTTGATTTCTATGGGACCTACAAAACCAGAGCTGCAGTGCTCCATTTTCATTCTCGGCTTAGAAAGAAACCGCTTGAATTGCTGGCGGAATTTCAGAATTTTAAATTTAAATGGTTGCAATTACATTATAATGCATTTAATATTTATAATATGGATGACCCTTTCCAAATTTATACCTCCCACTATATATTAAATATTATTCATCAAAATACACTCCCTTAAAGAATGCCAATAAATCACCACCTAGTAATTTTGAAACCTGATGGGGTGTTATAATGGGAATTAAATGGATCCTATTGGATTTGATGTGCCCTCTCACCGCCTCCCTCCTATTCATGCCACCACATCATAGTGAATTTATGGGACCTCGCCTCCCAAGGACTGTAGAAGAAGCCCTTTGGCATGATTTT
>APFE030093378.1:117695-133911 GCA_000404065.3 Pinus taeda | reverse complement strand
TTATTGTTAATGACTTATGTTTACCTATATGTATCAATAATCATATATAAATATGAAATATAAGTTTTGAAATAGAACTCCTTTCAAACAAAGGTGCTATTCTTACTAAAGAAATTATAATAATTTATTTGATAAATGTTCTGTGCATTATTCACTATTCACAATGCATTATTCACTATTAAGGCTAATGATAAATGTGTCATAGGTAAATGATTTGATCTTTTTGAAGCATAAGGTATGTGATTTCTCAATCAATAGTTTTCATAAATTTATATGCTTAAATCAACTAATGGTTGTAATTGCAATCATATCATATTGAGAATCAACAAAGCACAAAGTCAGTTATTCATTGTTTGCATATAAAATGCACTAATATAAGTGAATAAATGTGATATGTAATTTTTGAGATAAAAAATATATTCTAAATAACTTTCATTTCTGAAAAAAACATACACATGATGATAATGATTGATAAGTGGATTATCAAGGTTTGATTAGACACTGTCATGGATGAATTATGTCATTGAAATTTTTGAACTGTAAGGCACCTAATTTCATTATTTAAAGTCATTTTTTTGTAAATTTGTATTTTAAATAAATTGAAATCATATCACTTGAACTAGAATTATATTATTGACTTGTACTTAGTTATGTCCATCAATATGAGTATACTATGATGCTTTTTTTTGAAAAATACGTCTTTCAATTTCTTGATAAGAAGTATTAAGTGGACTATTTAGGCTTAATGGGTGATGGCTCATAAGTGAATACTACTCATTAAATTGTAGGGCATTCAATTTTTAACCCATATTTTTTTCATATATTCTTAAATCACTATTTGTGTATGCAATCATCTCATCTCATTTAATTTAATAAGGAATCCATTTATTGACTTTTATTTGTCTATCATGGAATTTATTAATATTGTATTAATCTCATATTGTATTGTTTTGAAACAAAACTCCATGAAAAACAAAATTCTCTTCTTAATAAAACATGGAATAATTAATTAACAATGTGTTAAGTGGACCATCTAGACTCATTAAAGATATGAGTAAAAAATGGTTGTATTTAAACTTTTTTGCACCATAAGACATTGATTTTCTAATCCATGTTAGCATTTTTTCATTTTCATTTCTTAAATATTTTATTTGGGTTTAAATAATTTCATAGAATCCATTATGAGTTGAAGAATTCTATTTGGCTATATGCATTGATAGAAGTTCATAAATGTGATGCATTTTCTAAATGTAACTCTTAATGTAAGTAAATATATATATTTTACAAAACAAATTATAATTCATTGATAATGAGTTTTAAGCGGTCTATATAAAGCCATATATCTAAGTGTGTAAATGTGACACTTTTTTTTTAAATAAAACTCCATGAATATGAAATGTTTTTCCTAACAACACATGGAATAATTAATTGGTAATGAATGTTAAGTAGATTTTTAAAGTTATTGCAAGGAACATGTCATAAATAAATGTATTTAAACTTTATGCGACATATGGTATTTGATTTTCCCACCTTTATTAACATTTCATAAATTTCAATTCTTAAATAAATTATTTGTAATTGAAATAATCTCATAGAAACCAACAAGACGAGTATGTATTAAATTATATTTAGTAGGTATGTATGTATAAATGGAATTTATTTTTGAAATAAAGATCTCAATGTAAGTAAAAATATATATTTTTAGAAAATCAATAATTTAAAATCAATTATTTATGAGTTCTAATTGGTTTATTCTATTTTGAATTGACAATTTTTTCTAACTATGCATTATTAAATCAATTATTCCTATATGCAATCATGTCATATAAGTCAATAAGTCAAGAAACCATTAATTGATTTTTATTTAACTATCATGTGGTTTAATATGAATGTATAAATGTGAAATTGCTATTTCTAGAATAAAAAACCATGTAAAGAAAATGAATTTTCTAATAAAACATGGATTAATGACTTCACCATGAGCATTAAGTAGACTATTTAAGCTCATTCAAGAGATGGGCCATAAATGGATGCCTTTAAACTTTTTTCACCATATGACATGCTTTTCCCATCAATATTAACATTTTGTAGATTTCAATTCTTAAATAAACTATTTGTACTTAAAATAATCTCATAGAATCCAACAAGACTTAGAAGTTATTTATTGAAGTTCATTTAGTTATATGTATTCATATAAGTTTATAATTGTAATTTATTTTTGAAATAAAGCTATTAATGTAAGTAAAGATATATCTTATACAAAACTAATTAGAATTAATTGATAATAAACTTTAAGTGGTTTATTTAGACTACATGAAAAATCAAGTGTCATAGATGAATGCCTTTTAATACATATTTAAACTTCAAAATCAATATCTTAATGATAATTTATTTGTATTTACATTAAGTATTTAATAATTAAAGAACACGGGTACTTATATAAATTTCAACTAAAATACATGAGTTATGTTTCACACTTATTTCTTCCCCATTAAAAATGCTTATCATTTTCTCTTCTTAGTGAAAGTAATGATCAATCATGGTTTTCCATACAGTTGGTTGACACTAAAATTACATCGAGACTATTACTGGTTTTGACAATGTTGACAAGGAGAGATCAATATCCACACTACCATCAACTGTGCTAATATTTGAAAACCCTTGCCTCCACTACTTACAAGAAGTCACCACTAAAGTTTCTTGTTTACTTCAGTTTGTGACATTGTCCATCATAATGGAATGACTTGAATACCCATTTAAGAACTCTCATTTGATGTACTTGGATTTGAGTGGAGATAGATCAATGGTGCCTAACTTTCTTGAAATACCTAGATCAACAATGTATAACTTTTATAGTGGATGTTTGCATGCTATGAAGATGAATGATGACCCCCTCATTTGTGGTTCATAAAGGCACATAGGGTCTGTAGGAAATTGAGCACAAGAACATTTTACTAAGGTTTTATTAGACTAGTTTCAAAGAAATGCAAGGGACACTTATCGTTGTCATTTACAATAAGATCTTCACATCACCATCATTCAATCAACAAATCCCCCGTAGGTTGGGGGAAAGGGGGTTAGAGTTGCCATACTAATATGATTTAGCTTAAATCAATTTCTTCTAACAGTTTGATTTCACACTCCTTTTGTGTATTGATACTATTGTACATAACAACCCCATGTTTGACCTATTCATGATCTCTAATTGGTTTGAAATTACTAAAATTATTTTAATATTGAATCAAGTTAATATGACGGTTTACAAAAGAATGAATGTTGTTGAAGGCCTTGTAATAAAATACTTGCAAACAAAGGTGCTATTCTTACTAAAGAAATTATAATAATTTACTTGATAAATGTTATGTGCATTATTCACTATTCAGAATGCATAATTCACTAGTAAGGCTAATGAGAAATGTGTCATAGGTAAATGATTTAATATTTTTGAAGCATAATATATGTGATTTCTCAATCGATAGTTTTCATAAATTTATATGCTTGAATCAATTAATGGTTGTAACTGCAATCATATCATATTAAAAATCAACAAGGTACAAAGTGAGTTATTCATTGTTTACATATAAAATGCACTAATATGAGTGCATAAATGTGATATGTAATTTTAGAGATAAAAATGTATTCTAAAAAAATTTGCATTTCTTAAAAAAACATATATATGATGATAACAATTGATAAGTGGATTATCAAGGTTTGATTAGACACAATCATGGATGAATTATGTCATTGAACTTTTTGAATTGTAAGGCATCTAATTTCATTATTTAAAGTCATTTTTTTGTAAATTTGTATTTTAAATAAACTGAAATCATCACTTGAGCTAGGATTATATTATTGACTTGTACTTAGTTATGTCCATTAATATGAGTATATAAATGTGATTTATAATATCCATATATTATGATGCATTTTTTCGAAAAATAAGTCTTTTAATTTCTTGATAATAAGTATTAAGTTGACTATTTAGGCTAATGGATGATGGCTCATAAGTGAATACTACTCGTTAAATTGTAGGGCATTCAATTTTTAACGCATAATTTTTTTTTCTTATATTCTTAAATCAACTATTTGTGTATGCAATTATCTCATCTCATTTAATTTAATAAGGAATCCATTTATTGACTTTTATTTGTCTATCACGTAATTTATTAAGACTATATTAATCTCATATTGTATTGTTTTGAAACAAAACTCTATGCAAAACAAAATTCTCTTCTTAATAAAACATGGAATAACTAATTAACAAATTATGTGTTAAATGGACCATCTAGACTCATTAAAGAGATGGGTCAAAAATGGTTGTATTTAAACTTTTTGCACCATAGGACATTGATTTTCCAACCCATATTAGCATTTTGTCATTTTCAATTCTTAAATAGTTTATTTGTGGTTTGAATAATTTCATTATTAGAATCCAATATGACTTGAAGACAAAATCACTGCTGATGCTGGACATGAATGGGAAGTTATTTATTGAATTTCATTTACTTATATGTATCCATATAAGTTTATAAATGTAATTTATTTTTGATTTCACACTCCTATTGTGTATTGATGCTATTGTACATAACAACCCCATGTTTGACCCATTCAAGATTTCTAATTGGTTTGAGATTACTAAAATTATTTTAACGTTGAATCAAGTTAATATGGAAATTTACAAAAGAATGAATGTTGTTGAAGGTCTTGTAATAAAAAACTTCCAAATTTAATGAAATATGTGTTCCAAGCACATTGAGCGAATCCAACCATATCCTAACATTGGTATTGATTTCTGAGTGATCCTAGGATTTTTCTCACTCCATTCCACCCATCCACCACCTTCCCTAAGTCTTCCATCACCTCCAACAACCATCGTTTTTCTCTTTATTGTATCCTGTAGAAATATAGGGAATCCTATAGGTTTCTAGTACATCCCATAGGTTTTCCTGTAGTGGCCTGCTTTTAGGCTGAATTGAGGGAAAACTTCTAGGAAGTCACACTAGGTCACCCAAGGGTCTCCCAAACCTTCCAACCATCTCTTAAACCTCCCAACCATCCACCAGCATCACTAAACCACCTGCCACATCACCAACAAAGATTAGGGTACACTTGATTTTCTAGAAAAACAATAAAAAGAAAAAAAAAATTATTTCAGTGCTTTACATGCACAATAGTGATGTTTAATGTCTTGAATTTCCATGCTTTATATAGTAGCATTTCATACATGTTGGCTTGGCATTCTTGTAAACCATAGTTTCTTAGTAGTTAATTAGAGAATGGTGTGTTTCTAGCATAGGATTTCAGTCATTTTCCTTATTTGTAGTAGACAAGCTTTCTCCTAGAGTAGATTCCTCTTTCTTTCATCAGCAATCAAGCTTCTTCTGAATTGATAGAAGCCTGGCTTGAAAACCCTAGTTGTCTCTCGCCAGCTGAATAGTGACAAAAGGCAGAATCATCACTTTTACTTGTGTATACAACACTGTCACCTCCAAGTTTGTACGAACCTCGGATTGATAAAGTAAAGTTGGTAGCTCCAGGAGTTGTAGCATTCTTGCTGCAATACTAGTGCTCATCACTTTTTGGCGCTGTTTCCGGGGAGGTGTTTGAGTACTATGTGATTACTACTTTCTTTCTTCTATTTATTATTTCTAATATTATGCTCTTAGTTTCATTTCTACAAAAGTAATTTAGTTTTCTTCCTTTTCCATTTTGCATTCTTTTCTTTCCTTTCCATTCTACAAGTAAGATTTCAATCAAGTGGTTAATTTTCCATTCAGTCAGTACTTTTAATTTAATCTGCAATTTCAATTCTGCAATCACTTTCAAAGTTTGAAAAAAAAACAAAAGCAAACAAAAACATCTCTTTTCATGCCTCGTAGGAATAGGGATAACTTAGAGAATTTTTTGCCAAATACCCCCACTGCTTCAAACAACCAACCTTCCCTCTTCTTCGGTGGTTGTGAACTGGAGGAAGCCTTAGGTGAGAAGCTAGACATATTTAAAGAACCTACAAGGGAAGAAGAAGAAGAAGGAGAACCCATTCCTATTGAACCAATGGCTGAAAACATAGATGACAGGGGAAATAGAGAAAGAGTTGAGGGTGCCTTCCCCATCAGGGAAACCAATGGGGATATTAAGATGAAAAATATAAGCCCTTATGCCCTTCCTCATTTCCATGGCCTAACCATAGAAGATCCATACACTTTCTTATTTGTGTTTGTTGTCATATGCCGAACCTATGACTATACAAATGATGAGTAGAAGTTGAAACTATTTCCATCCACTCTCAAGGATGCACCTTTGCGCTAGTTCATGGGTTTACCTGCAGATAACATTACAACTTGGGCTCAGATGTAGCAAGCCTTCAACAACAAGTATCAGGACTATTGTAGGTCTAAAGACACTGAAGAGGAAATTTTTAGGATGACCTTCGGCAATGATGAATCCCTAGAGGATTATGAAGAAAGATTCCAACTTAGCTACAAAAGGGCCAGGTGCACACTTGACCCTGAGTCACTGAAGCTGGTCCTGCTTAGAGGAGTAAGGGAAGACCTTATAGATACCCTACACTTGTTAGCAGGAGGGGATATCTACCAGTTACCCTATGAGGATATCAAGATTGTATTTAGAAACCATTCTAGGGTGGCCACGAAAAAGGGTAGGGGTAGTTAACCTATGGTTAGTCCATCCTCTTCCAATTCATCCATAATGGGTGAATTTGGAAATATGTTGGAGGATTTCAAAAGTTAGATGTTGCAAACCCTTTCCCTACAGATGGACACTATGCATATTAAGAGAAAGTAGGAGAAAGCAGAAAAAGACTTGGCCATTTTTTTCATAGATGCACCAGGATGCACCCTAGGAACGAATGCCCATTGAATTCTATTGAAATTTGCTTAGTTTGTGAAGAAAACCACTCCACAGACAAGTGCCCATCTTTACCTAGACTCAAAGCTGTATATCAAGGAGCTAAAGGGGTCACTGAGAAGCTCTGCTACATAAACCAAAGGAGACCTCATGGGCCTAGGCCATACCAAGAGGGCATGCAAGGGTCATCCCATGCATATTACAACCTCAACCAGACCACATCCATACCTTCTTGGGGACCCCCTGCTCATCCTTCTTGGTCTACACCACCTCCTTGGTCCTTTCTAGCTTAGTATCATTCCCAGCCAGCTAGCTAGTCATTTCAACCATATTCTCTGCCACAACCTCAGCGGAATGCATTGCCCCAGGGATGGAGGCCCCAATACAACAATGTTCTAGCTTTATTGCCTTGACCACCTGCCCAACCACAACTTTTACACTCTGCTCCACCTAAACAACCCCATATGCTTGTCTAGCCAAATCCGAACCTGAACAATAGATTGGCACAACAAGTATACAATGAAGAGACATCATATCCATCTTATGTTGTGGAGATTTAGGAAATCAACCTAAGATCCAGGAGAGTACTCCCAGACAACCAACCTCTACCTCCACCCAGGGAGGTTGAGGAAGAAAGAGAGGAAAGTGTGCTTAAATTAAATCCACCACCCTTTCCTGAGAGATTAACCCCACCAGTCCAGTCTACCCTAGAAGAGATTGAACTTATGGGAGAATTGAAAAACCTACGTGTCAAAATTCCACTTCTCCAAGCTATCAAGGATGTACCTATTTACAACAAGTTGATTAAGGAGAAGTGCTTCAAGCATCCAGGGAGGTGAAAAAGAGATTCCCCTACCATTAATGTCATTGGACATCTATCCGACTTAATGCTGGGGCAAGTAATCTATCCAAAGTATTTGGACCCTGGAAGCCCTGTAGTAGATGTGCACATCAATGGCACCATTTTCCCACACACTTTGATTTATCTTGGGGCTGCCATTAATGCGATGACCAAGGACACCATGCTCAAGCTTAATCTCCAAGGTTCATTGAGGAAGACCACAACAGTTCTGCAACTTGCAGACTGCTCCAAAGTGACCCCTGAGGGGATTGTGGAGGATGTGATGGTCTCCATTAATTCTTGGGAATACCCTGCAAATTTTCTAGTTCTCCAGCCTAAGGCTAAGCTTACTGGTTACCCTCTAATCGTTGGGAGGCCCTGGTTAGCCACTGCTGATGCTTACATTAGCTAAAGAGTTGGAAATATGACCATCAAGAATGGGCATATGTCCAAGCAGTTAGCCCTATACCCTCCTGTTCAACCATCTCTTGAACATGACTTACCTTTATGGCTGGAAGAGGAGGAGGAAGATGAAGTTTATTCCGCCCAACTCTATACTTTAGAAACAACCATGGGAGGGGGACAATAGGATGAAGATGATTTGATCGAACACATACTCCAAAGTCCAACCCTCAGTACATTGTCCTTAGAGGAAGTAGTAAAGGAAAAGCAAAAAAACCATCAATTGGATCTATGATTAACTGATTCCAACCCTATTCATGTCAAAACCATAGAATTTGGTCTTGAGAGAAGTTTGAAAATCAATCCATCTCTTTCTGTTCTCCAAGAAGAAAAGTTGTGCAACATGATAAAAGAACACCTGGATGCCTTTGCTTGGAGTTACCGAGAAGTGAAGGGATTTCACCCCTTGGTGTGTACTCACCATATTCATATCAAGGAAGGTTTCAAGCCAAACCAATAACCCCAAAGGAGGATGAATCCATCTCTTAAAGATATAGTCAAAGAAGACTTGCGAAAATTGCTAGATGTAGGATTCATTTACCCTATCTTAGATAGTGAGTGGGTCTCTCCTTTGGTGTCGGTTCCAAAGAAAAATGGTAAGTGGAGGATTTATGTTGATTACAGGGAGTTAAACAAAGCCACAAAGAAGGACAATTTCCCTCTACCTTTCATCGACCAAGTGCTAGATGGCTTGGCAGGGAAAAAAAAATTCTCTTTCCTAGATGGATTCAGTAGGTACAATCAAATCCAGATCAGCCCAGAAGACCATGATAAAACCACCTTCACTTGTCCTTGGGGTAATTTCACCTATAGGGTCCTTCCTTTTGGCCTATGCAATGTTCCTGCCACTTTTTAAAGAGAAGTACTGAGTATCTTTTCCGAATTAGTCCATGATGCGGTATAAACCTATATGGATGATTTCACACCTTATGGAGGTGATTTCGAGGAGGCTCTGTCCAACTTAGATAAGGTTAGACACAAATTCATTGAAATGAACCTATCTCTTAGTCCTGATAAATGTGAATTCTTGATGACTGCAGGGACTGTGCTAAGTCATTCAATATCTCAGCAGGTAGACCCAAACAAAATAGCTATCATCCAAAGGGTCCCACCTCCACAAAAGCAGAGAAATGTCAGAAGTTTCCTAGGGTTAGCAAGATACTACCAAAGGTTTATAAAAGACTTCAGCAAGTTCACTTCTCCTTTATTTGGGTTATTGGCTAAAGACTCTGAGTTTGTATGGTCAGAAAGCTGTCAAGAAGTCCTGGACACCCTAAAGGACAAGTTAACCACTACACTGATTCTTTGAGGCCCAAATTGGGCCCTTCCTTTTCATATTCATGTTGATGCATCACACAAAGCCATAGGAGCAGACCTAGGCCAAATAGATGAGAAATTGCCTTATGCCATTTACTTTATCAGTAAGAATCTGTCAAAGGATAAACTGAACTACACAGTGACCGAAAAGGAGCTCCTGGCTGTTGTGAATTAATTGAACAAATTTAGGCATTATATTATAGGCTATCAAACATTTGTACACACTAACCATGCTGCAGTCAAATATTTAATGAATAAACCTGATGTGAATGCCCAGATTATTAGACGGTTACTTTTACTACAATAGATTGATCTAACTATTTTTGATAAGCCTGGCAAGGAAAATGTCGTTGTAGAATTTTTGTCTAGAATAACTTTACCTGCAGGTGAAGAGGGAATGGTTGATGATTAGTTGCCAGATGAGCACTTATTCGCCATTTTAGTTCTCTCTCCATAGTTTGCTGACATAGCAAACTATTTGGTATCTACACAGCTCCCACCAAATCTATCCTCCAAAGAGAAAAACAACATTGTGAGGAAGAGCACCTCCTTCACCTAGATTGGGGACAACCTCTTCAAACTTGGCCCAGATCAAATTCTGAGAAGATGTGCTAGGGAGGAGGAAGTCTTCAACATCCTTTTGGCCTATCACCATGGGCCCTGTGGAGGTCACTTTGTAGCAAATAGGACAACATTTAAAGCATTACAAGCTGGGTATTATTGGCCCACTCTTCATCAGGATGTGAAAAGATATAGTAGTCAGTGTGATCAGTGCCAAAGGATGGGAAAGCCTACTCCAAGAGATGAAATGCCTCTGCAACCTCAAGTGACTTTTGAGCCATTTGATAAGTGGGGTATGGACTTCATTGGACCTATTGACCCTCCTGCCAAGCAAAAGTATTATATCATTGTGTGCACTGACTATCTGACTAAATGGGCTGAAACCAAGGTAATTAAGGCAGCAACAGAGGAGAAGGTAGTTGAGTTCTTAAGGGAAAATGCATTTTACAAATTTGGGTACCCTAAAGAACTGGTCACTGATCAAGGCAACCAGTTTACCTCCAACATGATTGAAGACTTTCTCATCCTACACAAGATCAAGAATAGGACCTCCACTCCCTATCACCCACAAGCTAACGTGCAAGTGTAGGTGACCAACAGAGCGCTGGAGGGCATCTTGACCAATGTGGTTAGTAGCAGCAGGAATGAATGGACAAATAAACTAGTTGAGGCCACTTGGGACTATAATACCACTTGGAAAACCACCACTGGATTCACACCCTATGAGCTGGTCTATGGGAAAAAGGCCCTGCTATCCATTGAGTTTGAGTATAACACATTAAGGATGGGAGCCCAACTAGATCTAGATCTCAATAGTGCACAACAAGAGAGATTTCTCCAGTTGAATGGTTTAGATGAATTCAAAATGTAGGCCCTCCTACACATAGAGGTAAGTCAAATTCAGAGGAAGATCTGGCATGATAAGAACATAAGGATAAGCAATTTCAAGAAGGTGATTGGGCATTGTTATATGACTCCAAATATAAAGACTTTAAGGGCAAGTTAAGGACAAGATGGTTAGGGCCTTATGTTATAGATAGATATCATGACAATGGTTCAGTGCAGATCAGAATCATAGATGCAGAGGCCATTCCTTTACTTATTAATGGGCATAGAGTGAAATTTTGCAAGAGGCCATTGTCAAAGCAAGAGTTCATTGATGGTATAAATAAAACAATGATGGTGGTGGAGCAAGTTTTAGCTCCTTCCTCATCAAGTCACCGAGAAAAATAATAATAAGGAGACTCAGGTGAAAACCTCCATGAGGCACCTGAATCCCATTATTGGACTGAAAACCTCTTGGGGCGGCCCAGTGATGTCAAAAAAAAGAAAAGAAAAGAAAGAAAAAGGAAATAAAAAGATCCGTGGGTGAAAACCTCTCTTGAGACACCCATGGAAAATAACTAGAATGAAAACCTCTTAAAGGCAGACTAGTTGTTTTCAAAAAAAAAAATGAAAAAAAGAAAAAGAAAAAAGAAAAATCATGAAAAATTTATGTTTACAGGTCATTAGGAGGATGATCAGAGAACAAAGGAGAATAAAAAAGGGACCTATTTCACTCACATTTTTATTTTTCCACCCATCATCATTCATCACTCCACCATTTATTTCATTTTTTTTCGCTCATTTGCTTCAGTTTACAAGGGGACTGTGTTTTCTACAGGATCCCCTGTAAACCTACAAGATCCCCTAAAAACCTACAAGATGATCTAGTAGGAAATACAATGTCTCAGGAATCCGACAAGAAGTGGCCCTAGGGCGAGAAAATGACCTGCCATGTCAAAAAATAATATCCCTACATCACAACTTCATTACCATACCTCTCTCCACCTTGATCACCCTTGCATTCATCATTAAAAAAATCAGTTCTCAAAACAAATTTCACAGTCCTTAAGAGAAAACACAGAGTAAAATGAAATAGAGGGAAGAAGGGAACAACACCTGAGTGTATTCCTCATTATAGACACTCCTAGACGTCATCTCTATCCATGTCATCATCTTCAAAATCCCAATAGAGGAAATAATTAAAATTCTGAGGGGGAAGCAGCTACAGGACATCCTGTAGGAAATCTTGTAGCAGCCTATCCCACAAAATAAAAAATCATGAGTGGCAGCAAGCTTCAAGCATGAAGATCCAAGGGCAGAAGAAGCTCCAGAAAAGCAGCAACACCATCATCTTCAACACTAGGTACCTAGACATCAAGGGAATCATCAGAGAGCAATAAAAAAGGAAGGAAAAATAACATGCAACCAACACACAGGGAGCACCTCATTTCTTCAACAACTTGAAGCAAGGTATTAGCACCATAGGTAAGTATCTTGCTTCCCTCTCTCATTTGCATTATGTAGTCCAAAAATGTAAAGGTTGTGAGAGAGTTGGTTTATAAGCGAAAGGTGGCCAGTTAACTTGGCCACCTTTGTTCAGTCAATAAAGACAAAACAGTAGGTCCTCCCACACATGGCAACAGTCAAGCAAAAAAAAAGAGAGGAGAATGAAAAAAGCAGTTAAGTCTACGGATGCATGAAGTGGGAGTTGATTACGAGGAGAGGGGAATGATGAGGTGGTAGTGGGGACCAACAGTCCAAAAATAGAAAATGTACCTCGGCTGCCAGCACACCACCTCACTCAACTCGACCATGAGAGGAAATAATTGTTGATCTCCATGCACTCATGCATTCGTCTCCTCGAGCCTCACTCTAGAAAAGTTGCTCCCGTACCCAGGTAACCCACAGAAGAAAAAAATTCCATATTTATCCTGCACAAGACTTCCTACAGTATTACACAAGAAAACCTACAGGATCACATAGGAATCCTACAGGATAGAGTCAAACAATCTATAGGATTGGCTGAGATCAGTTTCAGAAGGGGATACACAGGGGATTGCCTCTTCTTCCTATAGGTCCTGTTGTGTATCTTGTAGGATTCCAATAGCTATGTGAGAAGGCCTATAACTAGGTCTACCTCATCCAAAGGAAAAGGAATCCTACAGGATACACAACAGGACCTATAGGATGCAAAGGCAATCCTACAGGAAACTCTGCTAAACCTACAAAAAACTCAAAAATTGGATGAGGAAAGAAGTAAATAGCTAGAAACAAAGAGAGAGGACCCAGAGCTAGAGGAACCTAGTCCTCAACCTAACCTTGACTCTTACTACAGATTTATTGAGGGGGACAACATCATTCTACAAAAAGTTTCCATTCCATTATTCTTTGAGCTTGGGAAAGAGAGAGACAAAACTCATAGATGGATGCAGATTGCCAAGTCCAAGGGAGTAGAGGACATTGGTCACATGGATGAGAATCTCGAAGAGGGACATAGAGGCCATCATGAAGAATCAATTAGAGGCAAAAAATGCATGGTTGAAAGGATAACTGCAAGAAAGAGAGAATAAATTGGCATCCATGGTCAGTCTCTCTTTGGAAGCAATCCATTGCAGGATGCCAGCTAGGTCCTATGGACTATACCTCAAGGAATAGTGGTTGCAGTTCCAAATAAAGACCTTAGCACAAAGAGGCACTATGCCATTCTAGGATTATAGATAGTTCATTGATCTTTGTGATCAAAGCACATTGGAAGATAGGGCCAAGATGTATGAGTTTTATTTGCATAACATGGCCTTGATAGACATGAATGTATGGGACCCTAATGCAAAGCTAGGGGATTTACAGTTGATGGCTTTGGCATCATGGATGAAACATGAGGAAGCAAGGGCTACCGAAATGAAGAAGATATTGGAAAGAGAACAAACGGAGCCTCTTATGATCAGAGCTGAGTAGTCCAATCCAATGGCACTCATCAGTATACATAATTTAATTGCAAATGATCCACAACTTGCACCTGGGTATCTTGTTTCCCAAGAGAAAGCAATTACACATTTTGAGGACATGCACAGATTATTAGGGGATGATAGAATGCAAGCTTGCCTAAGGTATGGAATACATCGCCACACAGTTTGAAGATCAGAGAGTACCACTCTCCTCAAAGGATGAGTGAAGCGCTGAAAAGGAAACCCATGTACAAGTAATCCATCCAAAGGCTCAAAGTCAATTAGATTGGCCAGAGACTTAGTCCCCCACTGCTCTTGGGGATTTTAGAAGGAAGAAAGGAAGAGGAAGAAAGAAGGAAGTGGGAGGAGGTAGAAAAGAAGGCAGGATTCTATGCACAAGAAGAGGAAACCACAACAGAGGCATGGGATGTGAGGGAGGCCACTAGTGCTATGAAAGACATAGATATTGATTGAGTTGCTCAGAGGAGTGATGATGATCCTCATCATTGGGTAATTATATGGGCCTTAATTCACCTCCTAGCTTAGTCAAATAAACTCTTCTCACAACTTATTACATGTTTTGATTATACTTGTTTAATGGGATGAGTTAAAGTGAGATATTATGCCTAGTGGACTAATATGCATTGAATGCAGGTTTGGAAGAGAAAATCAAGGAATTTTGGCAAGAATAAGGTTTGAAACTCGAATGGGACAAGGGAGAGATATTGTAGGAGGTAAATCCTCCTCATTTACTCCTCCCCCCATTCGAATATTCCTCCATTAATCACACTAGCTTGGAAACAACCAATTCATGAAGATCAAAAGGAAGCTGAGCAAGTGATAGAAAAAGAGTTAGTTCATCTTGAGTTTGGGAGCCGAGCCTCCCTAGATTTAAGGAAGTCGTTGGAGACATTATTTTTATAAGTAAAGAGGTCTAGAGCCTCATTAGGATTCAAATTTTTGTTGTAAAAACACTGGTTATTTTCAAGCTCCAGACGCGTGGAAGACATTGATGTAATTTTCTATTTTGATAATGAAAATGAGATTTTTCTCAATCCATCACTGAGTTAAGTCAGAGGGATAAATTCATTGGGTTGGGGCCCAACCCTAGTAGAAAAATATCCTCTTCTTGTATCTGTATGCTTATCTTAGTTTCATAGATTCTTGGTTAAATTGTCTTTAGAAGTATTTCATTGCAAGTACTGTGGATTTGATTCATTGTTTATTAGTTTGCTTCCATTTGCACTTTACTTCAATGACAGGTTAGAAATGATAAAATTACCACCAAAAAGTTCTCAGTAGGTGTCTTGGTCTCACCTCTTCCCTCAGGGATCATGATTTGAGGAAAAGACCCTTAAGTAGCCCCAAAAAGATAGATTTCCATTTCCTTATAAGATTTAGAGTTTACTATACTTAAACTTGAATTTGATCATTTTTTCAAGTGTAGGATTTAATTGTGATATCTTCCATCATTAGTCTTAAAGTATATCTCATCCATGATTCCATTTTATTTGGCAATTTTACTCATGCATGAAGTAGACAACTAGTTCATTAAATTATGCTTTTCTAGCTTGTTAGAATTCTTCTTGTTTACATGACTTTGTGACAATTATAAATGTTTGATGCAGAGTAGGTGCTTTGGAAATCTAAAGGGATCTCATAGCAGGAAACCACCTTCCAACTTCATCCATTCATAATCATCCCTTGCTTTCACCAAGTTCTTCTAACCAATCTGATCATTTTACATAGAAATTCCTCCAAGCATGTTGAGTGAATCCAACCATCTCCTAACCTTGGTATTGAGTTAAAAGTGATCCTAGGAATTTTCTCACTCCATTCCACCCATCCACCACCTTCCCTAAGACTTCCATCACCTCCAACAACCATCATTTTGCTCTTGGTTGTATCTTGTAGAAATACAGGGAATCTTGTAGGTTTTCCTGTAGTGGCCTGTTTTTAGGCCGAATTGAGGGAAAACTTCTAGGAAGTCACTCCAGGTCTCCCAAACCTTCCAACCATCTCCTAAACCTCCCAATCATCCACCAGCATCAGTAAACCACCTGTCACATCACCAACAGAGATTAGGGTACACTTGATTTTCTAGAAAAAGAATAAAAAGAACAAAACAGATTTATTTCAGTCCTTTACATGCACAGCAGTGATGTTTGATGTCATGAATTTCCATGCTTTAGATAGTAGCATTTCATACATGTTGGTTTGGCATTATTGTAAAGCATAGTTTCTCAGTAGTTAGTTAGAGAATGGTGTGTTTCTAGAATATGATTTCAGTCATTTTCCTTATTTGTAGTAGACGAGCTTTCTCCTAGAGTAGATTCCTCTTTCTTTCATCAGATATCAAGCTTCTTCTAAATCTAAAGAATCCTGACTTGAAAACCCT
>APFE030093378.1:80045-116957 GCA_000404065.3 Pinus taeda | reverse complement strand
TTGAAGGCCTATTTATTGTTGAGAAATAATGGAAAACCCTTAACATCCCAAAACCTAACCCTAGAAGATGAAACACCAAATTGTTGGCCTTGTTTTCGGTAATTTGGTACATCGAATTCTCGGGGTCATAACTTTGGCACTTGATCTTTGTTTGATGTGTACAATAGCTCATTTGAAAGATCTATCTGAGCCCTACAACTTTGGGAAGAGAAAAATCGGTCCATGGACCCATGTTGCTCCCAAATGTCCCAAAAAACGTCGTTTAGGGCCTCAAAACGGCTCTAGAAGTTCAGGGCCCAAAAACCTTCTAAAAATAGTAAATTGTACTACAATTACAAAAACTGAAAAACTGAAAGAGATAGTTGTGGGGGTCCAAATGGGATAGGTGGGTGGCCACCAACATCCACCTGGATCATTCCTCACTCCTTAGGAATCAATGGTCCCCATTATGTTGAGTTCCTCCATCTGCTGAACTTGGTCCCTGGTGAGCTATTTTGCAATCTCTGATATGTCCAGTATTGGTGGGAAGCATGGTAGAGGGCATTCCACATTGAACACTCGGTGCAAGCGAAGGAATGGAGGAATGATGTGTTGTAAAACATTATTTCCCACAGCCTTCGTAATGGTGTAAGGACCATGTCGGTGTGGTCGAAGCTTGTGATGGACTCTTGGAAGGCGTTCTTTCTACAGATGCAACTAGACTTTGTTGCCCACCTGAAGCTTGTGTGGTACCCCTGTGGGTGAGGAGAAGTTGTTCTTGCGTTCTGTCATGAACGTATCCCTTTGCTATTGCTGCTGCATGGAGGAACCCTTTGCAGGGGTCATGGACATGGTGATGATCTTCCCCTTACTTTGGAAGTGAATCAGATAGAAAAAAATTTCCTAGTCTGTGAGATCAGCTTGCTACCTTTCCTAGTAGTGATCAAAGAGGTGGAGGTAGGTGAGGCTACCTTCAGTATCCTGTATAATGAATCACCCAAAGAAATAATAACAACACAAGGCCTTGACTCATACACAACATGTCACCTCCACAAGTATGGTTGGCCTAATAATGCATTGCACACATCCAGAGGTGTAATATCACACAATACCTCATCTATGAAGGGTTTAATGCTGTAGGGAAGGCGGCACTGCTGACGAACTTGGAGATCTCTTCCTTGGTGAAGCCACCCGATATTGTATGGTTGCAAGTGTGGTGTAGTCGGTAGGCCCAACTGCTTCATGGCCTCTGCTGAAATTAGGTTCTTTTGGCTACCACTATCGACAATGAATTGTAGCGGCGAACCCTTCACCCACATCTGTGAGTGGAAACGACGCTCCCCCTCCTCTGGATATTCGGGCTCATTCTTCTAGATCTTGGTGGTGGCAATAGTGGCATTGGGCCCTGCATCAATGATATGCTTCCCTTTCCCATTCCCCTTGTCAGGTTCTGACTTAGGGTTGGAACATGCATCTGATTCGGAAGCCATCAACTTGGCCACCAACGACTACTTGGTCTAACACTTGTGTTATGAGTGGGACTCTTGTGGAATTCACACCACTTTCCTGTGTCCTTCTTTGACTTCGTGGTGTTGTTCTTTTCTTGTGGCTTCGATAGGTTGTCTTGCATCACCCCGCCTTGGCTTTGTCATTTGGTCTTTAGATTCGTAGATCCAAAGTCCTACTTCTTTTGTTTAAACTTCTGCACAATTTTGACAGCGTATCAATATGTCATGCCAAGTGAGGAGATGTTTAGGAATTCCATCTCTTCCTGGATGTATCTGTGTAGGAAGCCGTGGTATTTGAGTACCAAATGCAACTCATAATATTTTGATACCAAACTATGTGCGAAGGGTATGAAAAATGTTTGTGAACTCTGACACATCTTGGTCCCGTCCCTGCCGCAATGTGGTCCACTTTATGTATTTGTCCTCATAGCTTTTGACAGGGCAGTACTACTCCTTGATGGCATATTCAAATAAATCCCAAGTGGGTACGGCTGAAAATAGTGAGCCCGTACTTTCATCCTTCTACTCGCAGTAGGTTTCCCACGAGTCTTTGACGTGGGGGGCTGCGTTGAGAAGAGCGAAAACAATCTTTTCCCCACTCGAAAATCCATGAACAGAAAAATACCCTTCATGAAGATTTAACCATTTATCTATAGCATCTGTGTCTATCTGACCCTCGAAGATGGGTATTTCAAAATTAACTTGTATCTTAAAGGGTGTGGCGTTTCCAGAGTAGTTGTTGGAAGCTAATGCGTCGCCTCTGGGTAGCCGTTGAAGGATCTACGCAAAGTTGTCCATCATCACATTCCTTTGTCACTCGAGGGCTTCTTCGAGAAATATTTTGATAGGATCTCCTGCCCCCTCATCTTTCTTCTCATCCGCCATGGGAGGCCATCGGTATTTGTAGGGCTAGTCTTGCAAAGGTTCGACCAGTTCAAGCCCTAACTCCTTATATCCCGACATCGTTGGGGACATGCAAGGAAAGACAGAGAAAGAGCAGACCGCTCTGATACCAGTGATCCAGATTTAAATAGGAACACAACAAATTACAAAGATAACCATAAACACAAAGATGCAGTGGAAATCATACTTCATTTCATTAATGCAAAATACTAAAATATGCTTACAAACAGAAATGGAAATAAACTAGCTAGGGCGATGGTAGCTTATCTCTGAGAAGAGATGTGGTGGCTACATGCCTCTGAACAGTGTTACAATGAGGCTCAAAGGCCAATTTATTATTGAGAAATAATAGAAAACCCTTAACATCCAAAAACCTAACCCTATAAGATGAAATGCCAAATTGTGGACCCCATTTTGGGTAAGTTGGTACATCAACTTCTCGGGGTCGTAACGTTGGCACCCAATCTTGGTTTGACACGTACAATAGTTCGTTAGAAAGATATATCTGAGCCCTACAACTTTTGGAAGAGAAACATCGGTCCATGGACCAATGTTGCTCGTAGATTTCCCCAAAAATGTCATTTAGGGCCTCAAAACTGCTCTGGAAGTTCAGGACCCGAAAAACTGCTAAAAATAGTAAATTGTGTTACAATTACAGAAACTGAAAAACTGAAAGAGACAGTTGTGGGAGTCCAAATGGGATAGGTGGGTGGCCACCAACATCCACTTGGATCAAAGTTTGTACGAACCCCGGGTTGATAAAGTAAAGCTGGTAGCTCCACGAGTTGCGACATTTTTGCTGCAATACTAGTGCTCATCACATACCCAACTCAAGGATGAAGAAATACTTTTTTCATCAACCTATTTTTCTCCATAGAGTCAATACTAATGCATGCTTTTACCGATTGACTTTTTCTAGGCCTTGACTCCTTTTTTGACCTAGTTTAGTCCATAACCGCTAGGCCCTAGTGCCTCAAAAAGTGGTTGAAGGCCTTCAGGCATAGGTAACAACCTTCTTCTTAGTGGTTGGACCCAAAATTCCTTAGTTTAGGGCTTGTGTCCTTGGTTTATGTTTTAGAGACTTAATTTCTCTATGAGATCAATTCGAAGCCAAAACTTATCTTATCCCCTCGAGCTAGCTTGGGTGAATTATTAGAGAAGCTTCCTAACTTCTCTTCACCATAGGAATCCACATTCATCCTCCTTAGGAGCTCTTTGAGTCTTTATATATTGTTCCATCCTTCAGAGTTAGGCTAGAGACAAAGAAAAGGAAAAATAATTAGAGAAGAAAGATTATAGAGTTATGTTTCTATCTTGACTCTTATTTAGAGATTGTGATCCATCTTATCTTGAGGTCATATTGTCTAGGTAGGGGGAGAATTTCCCAAAGTTTGGAAAGGAGGTTCCATGTGTGAAGGTATACATGTTGCATTATTTCATTTTCTGATCAATGAAAGTGAATGTTCCCTTCCTATAGATCGTAATTTATGATTAGTTGTTCATGTTTGAGTTTGTTTGTTTACGTTGATGATACTCTACAAAAGGCCATTTGTGCTCTTTGTTTGGTGGTGCTTGTGTGCAGGTTTTAGATCTATTGTGGAGGTCAGGATCTTCTAGTTGGAGCAAGGAATCTATGTATCAAACCCAGCATCCATCACTGATATACGAGGATTACAGGTTTCAACTCAAACCCTAGTTAGGAAACTGAATGCATGAATGATTGGATTAGATCATATAGTTTGGGATTTATTTTATTGATTGATTTTGGTTATATACTCCTTGATCTAGTAGTCTTATTAAGGCCATAAGACTACAGAGCAATAAATCCTAATGGCTCTATGTAAATTTCCATAATAGAACTAATGACTCTGCTGGGGAGTTTTCCCTATCTTCCTTCAAATCTCTTCTCTTTTACCTTGGATTTTATTCTTGGTGTATTCCCAATTTTTTTTGAGCAATTGTGAGTCATTCTAGACTATTGATCTTGTAATTCGACCTTTTTTTAATGTTTTTGCTTGCACATCTTTAAAAAAATCTATTTTTTCTTCAGTTGCACGCACAAGTTGGGATACAGAGTTGCTGAAGCTACAGAGCCATTGGGTTGCCAATTTTATCCTTACGGATAGTGTCGCTCTATGCAAGAATTTATCCCTATGGCGAGGCTTGTAAGTCCAAAAACCTCTAAGAGATCCTACAAGACTCTTTCCTTCAAATTTGTTATATTCTTAAGCTTTTTTTCCTGAATCTAGATATATTACAGATCTGATCCATGCCTCTGTTTTGGATTAGATTTGTTCATTTATGCTTTGCAAGGGTTTCTTGTATTATTGATCAGGTTTCATTTCATCCTCTTCTCTCTAAATTCTCTTTAGTCTCTTGGATCTATTGTTGATGGTGTTATTATCTATTATACACATTAGGTTTGAATCTACCTTGCTTGGTTTGTATTGGATGCTTCTTTTCCTTATCACTCTAGAGACTTCCTTCGGAGATGTGAAGTGTTTCTAGTTGAGGCTATTGTCATTGACATTAGATCCAATTGTTCAGATCTATTTTAGTTGTTTCAATGGAAACCAAGCTCTGTTCTTCATTCTAACATGACAACCATTTTTTGGCTTGTTTTCCCTTTTTCACTTTTACTTGAGTGACTGTATTTGGTCTTGTGTGCTTTTTTTTGTTCACAAGAGGTGGTGTTTTTGTTTTCAATTGGTTATGGTTGTAAGTTCAAACTTGAACAATGTAAACTATCAAACAAGAACTGTACTGAGTACCCTTTTTTTGAGGTAGCAAAAAATCATCTGATTTTGAAAAGAGTTGATTCAGAATACACTTTTTTCTTTTTTAGAGCATATTTTTGACACTTTAAATTTTCTTATGTATCAAGTAGGAACATTTTTTTAAATGTTAGTGATTTTCATGTCGATTTTGAAAAATGTTGATGCAGCATCAACCCCTTCTTTTAGAGATCTTATTTTTGACACTTCAAATTTTCTAATGTATTAAGTGTGCATAATTTCTTTTAAATGTTGGTGGTTTTCAAGCGGATTCTGAAAAGCATCAACAATTTTTTTTAAAGCATATTTTTTACACCTTAAATTTTCTTATGTCCTAAGTGAGCACAATTTTTTTTAAATGTTTATTATTTAAACATTTTTAAAGTTGTCATATTCATCTTCTTGTTTTCGTCCTAAGTTGTTTATTTTTTAAGGGTTTTCCAAACATGTGTTTTTTTGTTTTGAAAAATAAAAAAAAATAATAATAACATTAGTATTTTGAGGTTAGATTTTTTTATATATTTATATATTGTTAATTAATACTTCAATACACATAAAATAATTCTCATTTAAATTAATATTTTAAACACTAGACCAAAAAAAAAAAATTGTGTATAGATATAATAAAAAAATGCATATTTTAGGACCTTTTCGCTAAAAATGACATGTTAAATAGTTTTTTTTATGAAATGGCGTGCATCCCTCAGGCTATACTCACCATCAAGGAGTGATTCAAGATTGTGCACCAACCCTAGAGGAGGATGAACCCAACTCTTAAGGACGTTGTGAAAGAAGAACTGCAAAAACTATTGGATGAAGGGTTCATATACCCCATTTCGGATAGTGGGTGGGTGTCACCTCTTGTGTTAGTTCCTAAGAAGAATGGGAAGTGGAGAACCTATGTGGATTACCAAGAATTCAACAAGGCTACAAAGAAGGATAATTTTCCCTTGCCCTTCATTGACCAGTCCTAGATGGCTTTACAGGGAATAAATTCTTCTCCCGCTTGGATGGATTTAGTGGATACAATCCAATCCAAATTAGCCCCGAAGACCAAGACAAGATCACATTCACATGTCCTTGGGAAACCTTTTCTTGTAGAGTTCTTCCATTTGGTTTATGCAATGCCCCTACTACTTTCCAGAGGGAATTTTTGAGTATTTTTGTTGAATTGGTTCATGATTTTGTTGAAATATACTTGGATGATTTCACTCCTTATAGATTTGACCTACATGAAGTTCTCTTTAATCTGTACAAGGTTTTGAAGAAATGCATTGAAATGAATCTCTCTCCAAGCCCTGAGAAATGTGAGTTCTTTATGAATGAGGGGACTATCCTTGACCATTCCATATCCAAGGAAGGGATACAAGCAGACCCAAACAAAATTTCCATCATCAAAAGGGTCCCTACCCCTCAGAAGCAAAGGGATGTCAAGAGCTTCTTGGGAATAGAGTGGTATTATAGGATATTCATCCAAGAATTTAGTAAGTGGCTTCACCTTTCTATGGATTACTAGCCAAAGATTCAGATTTTTGTTGGACCAATAGTTGTCAAGAGGCCATTGAAGTGTTGAAACAAAAGTTGACCACTGCACCCATCCTAAGAGATCCCAAATGGGCATTTCCTTTCCATATCCATACTGATGCATGAAATAAATCTGTGGGGGGAGTCTTGGAACAAGTAGAGGATAATTTGCCTTATGTTATTTACTTCATTAGTAAGAATTTGTTTAAAGATGAGCTGAATTACAGTGTCATTGAAAAAGAGATCTTAGTTGTAGTACATTCTTTAAACAAATTTAGGAACTATATCACTAGGCACCAAACTTTTTTTCACATTGATCATGGAGCCATCAAATATTTGATGAAAAATCCTGATAGTAATGCTAGGATAATTAGGTGGTTGTTATTGTTACAACAATTTCTATTATTGACAAACCAGGAAAAGAAAATGTGGTTGCTGAATTTTGTCGGGGTTAACCTTGCCTGTAGGTAATGAAGAGGTGGTGGATGATCAACTTCTAGATGAAAACCTCTTTTCCATATTGGTGTTTTCTCCTTGGTTTTTTGACATAGAAAATTACTTGTTTAGTGGGAGGTTCCCTCCCAATCTATCATCCTGGGAGAAAAGAAATGTTATAAGGAAAAACTCTCCTTTCACTTGGATGGGGGAAATATTTCTAGATTGGGAACAGATCAAATCTTGAGGAGATGTATAAGAGAGGAGGAGGTCTTTGAAAACCTCTCAGCATGTCATGATGGTCCTTGTGGAAGTCATTTTGCTACAAAAGGGAAAACCTCTAAAGTTTTACAGGATGGCTACTATTGGCCCACGTTACATCAACATGCAAGGAGATATACCACTAGATGTGATTAGTGCCAAAGAGTGGGAAAACCAACACCCATGGATGAAATGCCCCTACAATCTCAATTGTCCTTAGAGCCATTTGACAGGTGGGGCATGGATTTCATTGGGCCAATTGATCCACCAATAGGGAAGAAAAAGTACATCATTGTGTGCACTAATTACTTGACAAAGTAGTTTGAGAAAAAGGCATTCAAAATAGTAAGTGAGAAAAAAAGTGGCAGAATCTTTAAGATAAAACATCTTCTACAAGTTTGGGTATCCAAGGGAGGTAGTCACTAATCAAGGAGCACAATTTACATCCAATTTGGTTGAAGATATCATGAGGCAATGCCATATCAAACACAAGACATCCATTGCCTATCACCCTCAAGCAAATGGGCAAGTAGAGGTCACGAACAAAGCATTGGAGAGCATCCTCACTAAGGTTGTTAGCAACAACATGAAAGATTGGGTAGAGAGACTAGTAGAGGCCACTTGGGCCTACAATACCACTTGGAAAACCACCACTGGTTTCACTCCATATGATGTGGTTTATGGGAAGAAAGATCTGCTTTTTATTGAGTTTGAATATTGTTGGACACCTAATCCACTATGGTTTGGTGTGGAATGTGAATTGCCACTAGAGTCCAAGAGACCTCTTGGAATATGAATCTAAGGGTCACACCGATGTACTATATATATGTATCATTGTGAATAATAGATGCCATCTCATGTTTATTCTTCATATTCTTCTCTTTGCCATGTATGTGTTTAACATGTTATCAAAGGGGGCATTCTCCTGCCCTAGTCAAATTTGAGGCATTGTTTTGTGGCCTTTGTAGATCTGAGCACTCCTCCTTATCGATTTGTGCCTTTCAGAACTTTTCTAAGAGCAGAGGCATGTTACCCCTCTATTTGCATGATATTGGTGCAGGTTTGTCACCCAAAAACAACTCTGACATTTCTTGATGTGTGTTTCCTAAGTTATTATATCTTTGTCATTTTGCTTCTTCTATCAGCCATCAGAGCCAACTCTCGAAATCAACATTTTTGTTGTAACTCCGAGGCTTCCATCTCCTTTGTCACTCGGAACTATTCTAAATTTGGCTCTCTCTATCCTAGAACTCCTTTTCTTCAATCCTACTACTATTACAGGTTTGTCAGCATACCAGTTTCACTATTATTCAATGAACACTCATTTATATGCCTTGGTTGAATGTATACTGGTTCATCTAGTTTATTTGTGATACATATACTTCATTTTCAATACTGCTATGTTATCCATTCCCTGCATGAAGGTTGTGGATGATTGCTAAAAAATACATGAAGTTGAAGCCATGGACGAATGATTAGAAATGTGTTGAAGCATGTGCTTTATCTCTGTGCATTGAGCCTATGCCACTCTGAATGAGGAGGAATCTGAAGTCGAAGCCGAAGCTGATTTTGAAGTTTTCTAGTCGACGAATTCTAAAACGATCGAGTTTTGTGATATTCTAAAGTCTGGAGTGGAATCTTCTGTCATGATTTGTTGTATGATTATATGTGTTGGTGAAATATGGATTGAAATGTCTCTTGGTTCGTGGCATCGACAATAGGGTTGTTTTGGTCGGATGTGAACCCAAGTATGGTGCCTCCAAGTATGTTCTGCGTTGAATAGTATGACTACATTCAATTCTTATGTGCATTGAAAGGAATTTCATTTAGCACATTGAAAATTTTATGGCATATGAAAGTATATAAAGTGTGTTGGGTGTTTTAAAAGGTTTGATATTAATGTATGAAGTTAATCTTTTATGAAGTTCATGACAAAAATGCCGAAACAAGTAACAAAAGATTTGGTAAGAAAGGAAAATGAGCTTTGACAATTTCGTTAGTAGATAAGATGGAAATATAGTGAGTAAAGGAAATAAACCAGAAATTCAATAAAGACACGGGTTTATTTTGTCTAGAAATGTTGATTCTTGCCATTGCAGTCTATCTCCATGCCAAAGAAAATTATGGCAGTTATTTCGAAGGATACAAGATTGTTTCATACGAAGGATAACTAGAGAAATTTCTTTCTCATGATACACATTCTACTATCACTAAAATCATTTCAATTTGTTAAATAAAACAACTAAGCACAGTCCAGAATGGAAGAATGTTAAATTATAAATTGGGGGAAATATTCCAGCACTACAACTGACTCTATTGTTTTAATAAATAGCTAGATAGTTGCAAGCGACTAAGTATTTCTTTCCACAAAATTCAAGTACTTAAATTTACTTTAAAAAAGGGACTTTTTCTACTCAGGAAAAACTAGGCTTAAAAAAAAGGGACTTTTCTGCTTAGGAAAATTGAGAAATCACTAAGGGAGACAACCTTCATTAGTTACACCATATTTCCTATTATGTTAATTGAATTGGAGAAAATGGCCAAAATTTATGAAGTATTAGAGTTCTTGAAAACTTTGATACATTCTACTGCTAATGACACATTCCAAATCAATAAAGACTCTCTCTCAAAATTCAGACTTGTCTACAAAATGCACATGACAAAATTGAGTTTTTGCAGCTTGAGACAAGGTACAACAATAAGAATTATAGTAGTTGAGTCATCATTCCAAACCTATTTCTATTCAGAACATTGAAACAGACTCCCATAAATAATAAGTCAATAATGTTACAGTTGAAATCCAATGCAAAATGAAGCAGCAGAGTTACATGTAGATGCAAAAATTCAGCCTGCACTTCCCAAGTTACTCATTAGACCTTGGTAATAGCTTGTCCATAACAAGCACAAAACTGGACTTGGATATGACAAGGACTTTTCCTTTCATATACCAAATTACTCAAAGCCCATCTAGTTCCATAATGTTGGGTTTCTTCTTGATGGTTCACCTTCACCTGTTCCAGTTTTTGCTCCTCCACATTCGTAGTCAAAAGTTGTTAAATGCCAACATTGTGACCAATTTGGCCATATTAAAGATCATTGTTTTCATCTCCATCCAAGTAAGAATTGTGGTCAACATACTCATTCTTCATACAAATGCTTCAAAAACAAACTTCTTGCAATCACAAAGATTCATCTTAGATGGATCGCTTCTTGGCAATGGGCATCAATGACCAAAACGATATTTCAGTCATATATTAGAACTTGTTCTAGAGTATTAAATAATCTTGCAGTTGAGGTTTCTTCATCATCTCACCTTGTATCTAACAGGGGGAGGGGGGGAATGATGGTCATCTAAAAGCTTCAAAGCCACATCAAGTGAGGCTGAGCCACAAACTATCATACCAGATTCAGAGTTGTAGGTAGAGACAAAGATGCCCCTGAGCATGCCTTCGGTTGGTGGTCAGCCTTAAACCATCACAGGTTGAGACCTCCCTTTTCAGGTTGAGGTTCTCCCTTTTATGTGAGGTGAGACCTCCCTTTCAAGGTTGAAGGTTTCCCTCTTCAAAACATGAGGAGTACTTCCTCTAGCAGAAGACCTTAACTTCATGCCATATTTCGAAGAGTTCCGAGAATTGCACTAAGCATTCCAGTGTTGGTGGTCATCCTTAAACCATCCCCCTTATACCAACATTTCAGAGAGCACATTCAACCTAGTGCTTCCATGCTTTTTTGGACATTTTTATTATAGCTCTCTTCTTGGACTCATACATACCCCATTGGATTAAGGGGGAATTTTGCACACCTAATCCTCTATGGGTTGGTGTGGAATGTGAACAACCATCGGAGTCCAAGAGATTGCTTGGAATATGAATCCAAGGGTCACACCAATGTGCTATATATATGTATCATTGTGAATAATAGATGCCATCTCATGCTTATTGTTCATATTCTTCTCTTCACCATGTATGTGTTTAACAAATATAGCACTTTGAGAATGGTAGCTCAGATGGAATTAGATTCACCACAACACAATAAGAAATGTTTCTCCAACTGAATGACTTAGATGAGCTTAGAATGCAAGCTCTCTTACACACTAAATTCATATAGCTACAAAGGAAGGTCTGGCATGATAAGTGTATCAAGGAAAATACTTTTCAAGAAGGGGATTGGGCCCTATTATATGATTCTAGGTTCAAATATTTTAAAGGGAAGCTAATGATAAGATGGTTGGGCCCATACCTAATGGAAAAATGTCATGAAAATGGATCTGTCCATATAAGAACCATTTATGAGGAAGACATTCCCTTGCTTGTAAATGGTTACAGGTTGAAGTTATATAGAAGATCTATGTCCAAGGATGAATTTATCGGTTTAGTCAACAAAAAATTGAATGTGATTAGGAGTTTCATGGCTTCCAGTCTACAATACTCCTAGAAATTTAAAAAAATATAAAAAATAAATAAAAGGCTTGGATGAAAATCTCTATGAGGCATCTGAGGCCAACTCGAGGGTTAAAACCCTCACTGAGGCAACCTAGGAGCAAAAAAAGAAAAAATAATAAAGATCCCTAGGTGAAAATATCCTTTGAGGAACCTAGGGCAGGCATGCAGGTTGAAAGCCTCCTATGAGGTAGCTTATGTGTCTCAAGAAAAAGAGAAAAATAAAAAAAGGGAAAAGAAAAAGAGAATAAGGAAGAATCTTATATCATATTTTCTAACCTTTCTTTTGTTTTTGCAGAATTTTACTCAGTGGAAGATTTCATGGCTACAGGCCAAGGCCTACAAGCTATCACCCATTCCTCTATCCATACGCCTCATTTCCATCCTCTCCATTTATATTACTATCTCTCTCCACCATTCCATAATCAAGAAATCCAAATTTCACCTCATTTAGTGATGCTATAGGAAGGACTTGTATTGCTACAGGAAGGTCCTGTAATGCTACAAGAAGGTCCTGTAATGCTACAAGAGGAGCCTGTGCAGCGATAGAAGGGCGACCCGAGGAGGAAAAAAAATCCAAAATACTATCTTGACTCTAAGAATGATTAATAAGGTCCTCTATGACTTTTCCATCACCCATCCATCATCCATCCACTCATTCCACCAAGAATTTGCTCAAAATTCTCCACTCTGTCCTACCTTAAGAAGAAAACACAAAAGCTACCATTTTCTATATCTACAGTGTCTACACTACTCCTCCATAACTCTAAGCCTATTATCATAGCTCATCATCATCTCCCTCATCTCCCTCATGGAAACTAAATACTTCGAGGGGAGGAAAAAATACTACTACAAGAAGAAACTCCTCCTATAGCAGCCTATACAACCACATAGTAATCACTGATATTATGTTTTTTTTCCGCCACTAGAAGGGATGATGATTTTTTTTTTTGCAGCTATGAAGGGACACCTCATTCTTAAGGAGGCTTTCCACTAGAAGCAACAACTTACATGTCAGAAGAGGCACCTACAAACACACAACAACAACAAAAATCAAGGTAGCAAAAAAAATGAAGACATGCATAGGAAATAAGTCAAAAAGGTCAACTCTTTTGATAAAAATGATGTATGGTATAGATCCAGCATGAAAACCTCTACATTAGTTTGATCTATACGTAGGCTTAGGTATGGAAACCCTAACCTCCTCCCTCTACATAAAAATGGCAAAAATGTGTTTTAAGCAAAAAAAAGTGTTTTAATAGGTTGGAGGTGGCTAGTGAACTTGGCCGCCCTTGACTAGTAAACTCAAGTGTGAGTTAAGTCACCCATGCAATGTGGAAATGTAAGCTCAAATTGAAGTGGTGTCCTCAAAGAGTGGGGTGATAATCACGGGGAAGGGGAGATGATTACAATTCATGGGGACAACGGTCCAAAAGAGGAAACTCATGTTAATGCCAAGTTGTTGGGACATTAATTTGTCATTATTATTATCACTTTTTAATGTCTATTTCATCCATTTCTACCATTCTTTATCACACCATTTATCATAATTTATCATATAATTTCATTTTGTAATTATTTATGCTCTTATGGATAAATACTATTTTTTTCCTTTAATTTTAATATATTGAAGATTATTATGCATTATTTTTCCAATGATGGTTTATTAATAATTTGTTATAACACCACTTACTATTTTAGCCTCCAAGATCTTTTCCATATTTCAAATTTGATTTCCAGCTCGTAATCAAATATTCCAACTCAGAAATTCGTTGGGATAAATGAAAATTTTGCGTTGGACTTTCTGGAAACTAAATATGTTGCATGTCCTCATGTCCAAGTTCTTCTAATTGCAATACTTGTTCCTGCTGAATGATGATGGAAAGATATTTCAGGTCTAATCTTTCAAATCAATTTGTTTTTGACAATCCAAATTTGTAATGGAAATAATTTTGTAATCAACTTTGTCATAACTTCCCTTTGCTGTCTCTATATTTAAATGAAAACATAGATTAAAGAAATGGGGGATAATGGGAGATAATTGGGAGATAGGCGATGGAAAGTTATTAGATAGGATGTATGAGATGAGATAAGAGATGTGAGATGGAAGATGGACAATTGTTGAATTGGAGGCAAACCTAAGAACTTCAATTTTATGTAATTATTTCTCTCATATGTTTTAATCAAAGGAGCATTACTGAGTTCTACATCTATTACTTGTAATTTGATCTAAATTATTTCTTAAGGCAGAACTAAGTCTTGGGTGGTTGGGCCCGCTACCTTGGACGATGTGTTTCCTTAAACATGTAAATTGTGTAGTTATGTGTTTGTTTATTTGATTTTCAATTGTCATTGCTTAAAGTGGATTTCCTTTCTTTTAACTAATTTGTTGTTTGCTGCATTTTCTAGATTTGTTATTTCATCCAATTTCTAGATTTTATTTAATTTGTTTATCTAGATTAGCATCTGAATTATGTTGGCTACAATAGATTAAATTTCCAATTCAGCAATGTGTGGTTTAATTTAGAAATGATTCAAGTTGTGTGATTAGCATAATTGTTTTTTCTGTCATCTACTTTCTTCTTTTTGACTTTAGTTTTATTATTCAAGTCTTACACTTTATTTCTTGTTGAATAAGCTTGATAGTATATAACAAAATCATATAGAACCAATGTTAGTTGTTGGTATCTTTTATGCATATATTTTTCTGATTATCTTGAAATAAAAATATGCTCCTCGGGTTGAAAATTAATGTCCAGGTAATTAGTTGTTTTTATTGAGCAATTAATTTTCCCCAACATTTTGGCATCGTTGCCGAGGAGGTAGTCAAATAGAACTACCACACTAATATATGGTTGCAGATGCATATCTGACTTCGTGAGAGCTAGATACTAAAGACAAAAGGTAAGAACCTACGTACGCATCATGGGGAACTAGTGATGGGTCTACCCTCAATAGTCAGGGTTAGGTCATATAGTATGCATTGATAGAAGTAGAAATTTTAGAGGTAGAATTTTGAAGAGAAAAAATCTCATGATTCCACTTAAGTGGTGATGTAAGCACTACCCATTCCACTAACCAATTGACATGAACATTTGAAGGAGGAGCCTCAAAGAAAAACATGAAGAACATCTTCTATTATGGTAAGAAATGGCTCACATTTCTAGTTTTGAATTCCCTATCAAAGATCAAGGAGTGACACAAATGCACATAATTCCCCCATCTTCTCTACCAAATTTTCATTGTTTGACAAATGAAGACCCAGATACATTCTTATTTGAGTTTGAATTACTTTGTAGAGGATATGACTATTGTACTAATGCTAAAAGGTTGAAAAATTTTCCTCTTAGTTTAAAAGGAGCAGCTCTCCGATGGTTCATGAGCCTTAGTGGGAACTGCATCCAAACATGGGAGGACATGAAGAATGTATTCTTGAAGAAGTACCAAGACTATTGCAAGGCCGATGAAGATATTTTCAGTATGATACAAGGGAAATATGAAATCTTGGAGGACTATGTAGAGCGATTTAAATACAACTTTAAAAAATAAAAGCATAAGTATTTGGAAAAAGAGATCTTAAAAACACTCCTTAAAGGAATCAAAGATGAATTTTTATAACTCTTAAATCTAATGGGAAAAGATGATGTTTTTCAGTTATCATATGATGATGTTTTTGAATTATGCATAACGTATTCAAGAGGAATCTCCAAGGATGGTAAGAATTCTAGAGAAGTTTCTTCTTTCTTTTCCAAATCTATTACAAGAATATGAGATTTAGGAGTTGAAATCGATGTATTATTTGAAATTTTAAAGTGATTTCATTAGCTCTCTAAATTCACAATTGGATTTTTTGCAGGTTTAGAAAAATCAAGAATTTGATGAAGTGTTTTGCCCTCATTATTGAAAGGAGCATTCCATAGATAATCACTCTTCCTTGTCTAGGATGGAAGTAGCATATCAAAGAGATGGGGAAGCTGCAACAAGGTCAAAACCATGAAAACCATGGTCTACATGTATGGTTTAAAACACTTCCTCTCCATTTTCTTACTTTCATAATCCATTATGGAATACTCCCGTGTTAGGGAAACCATGCCAATCTCAATATAATCCCCAGCAATCTTGTCTACAAGTTTGGCATGGTTCATCTTATGATTACTTGGATACTCTCCCACATCTTGTAGCAAAAACACATCATCCATATTATTTTCTAGCCTTTCAACAACATCTTGCTTGTCTATCAAAACCATCCACACAACCCAATCAACTACATCATCAAAATGCTACATGCCCTACACAATTTCCTGCTCAACTCATTGCGCACCCTCACCATAATAAACTAGTACAACATGCTTACAATGTCAAATTGCATAATTTACCTACCCTTCCCACCCATTCTATCTCACATGCACCATTGTAGAAAACTTATATTGAGACTAGGAATGTTTCAAATCCACAAATTGTGTAAGTTATGGAATAAAATGAGGATTCTTCTAGTCTGCATTAACAAGCCATTTTAAAAACTCAATAACTTCATGATATGACGCCTATGGTAAATAAAAAAAGTAAAGGATATATTGAAGATTGGTTTCACTCCATCATTTTTTTGCAGCATCACTCCATACTTCAACAATTTTTGACACCATCCTTTCAAGGGTAGTTGGCCTCTCATACCTTATTATTTATTAACATGCATTTTTCAAATCTGGGTATGTACATACTTGAGGCCTGATTTTGAAAATGGCTCCTTTGAAATTACTCTCATATGTAAGCATATTCATTTTTCAAAGCAGAGTAGTTTAGTGTAGAAAATAAAATAAATAAGGACATAAATAAATACATTTTTTTATATGTAAAAATAGTTGTTTTTGTTGCAACACGCTGTGGAATTAAACTTCAGTGGTAAATGTTTTAATTTATTTGTGTATATAGATGCATTATATTGAAAATTAATTTTCTACAAACACTCATGTTCATTTTTATCACCAATTGGGAAAAATTGCCTGAATATCATATTTGTTTTTGACCTGCACGCTTGATGAAAGTTCTAAACACATAGTTGGGACAATCATGTTTTGAGGGACCAAAAGGGAATATTTTAAAAACCCATTTCTATCCTAAGTATCCCTTGATGTCTAATTTCTAGCCCAATTTGAATCACTCCATTTGGATTTGAAAAGAAGAAGTTATAACCAAAACATTAACAGGGTGTCTGGTATGAAGCTTAGGAAAAGAGTTGGGACAGTCAAGTTTTGGAGGCCTAAATATATATATTTTTAAAACCTGTTTCTATGGTATATTCACCTATAAATACAGTTTACAAGTAAATTTGAACCACTTTATTTCGATATCATATTAGAAAGTTATGTCCCAAATACAACGTAAATCAGGACTCTTAAAACTCTATTTTTCCGACTGTTCATTAGAGTATTTGACCCATCAATTATTATTTTATTAAAAACCTATTTCTATTGGAGATATATATGTGAATTGACTTTCATTTCCAATTTGAATCAGCTCAATCCTTCATCAAATGAAAAATGTATGCTTAAAAGATCAACTGTTGGTCTAAGCTGGGAAATCGAAAATGACTTTGTTATGCAGGTCGTCCTAATTAAATTTGACAGATTATCTGATGAAATTTTATAAAACTTATTTCTATTGAATATATACCTCTGAATTCAATTTCATTTGGCTTTCGAATCACTCAAATAGGATGAAAAACAAAGAAGTTATGATTAAAACACTGCAGGTTAGCATGATTGGCCATTGCTCTCCCGCAGGTAATAAATTAATTTTACTTTGCAATTTTTTCCATGGATTTGTTTTACAAAATAAGTAATTTTTTTCATACTTCATGGATTAGGGGAGCTCGATCGCCTATTTTTCTCCATGATTTAATGTTTTATTGCAGGTAGACATTCATTTTTTGTAGGTCCTCGGAGAATAAAGAAGGTCAATTTATGAATGAGTTATTCTTGAAGACAATGTTACTAAAATAAGGGAATTTTATCTGAACACCTATTAGGAAATTTAATATCATATGAATTTGATTTTTTCTAGGTGTCACGATCTATTTTTTTTTGAAACATAATAACTTGTTACAAAATTGTTCCCGATATTGCTCACCAACATGGAGAAAACAACGTGAAGACTTTTTCATTACTAACAGATTCATAATAGAAGAAATGGAGAATTGATTTCCATTTGAAAATTCATATCATTGTTGCCAAAGCATTTTTCCAAAAGATCATTGTTTCAATTGACAGATTGTTGTTTTTGGAAACAAATTGATGTTCCTTTAGGAAACAACATCATAACTATTGTAATTTTATTTATTTATGTATTTACTAATTTTAAATAAAGTGTTGTTTCTTTTCTAATTTCTCTTATGTTTTTTTGTTTAAGGTGTTGCTTCCTTCAAAGTTGTAGTTGTTGTCCCGTTGGCGAATGCATAGTTGTTGTTCTGTCAAATGAACAATAATTGTTTGGTAGAACGAACAACTCCAATTTATTTTTAGTGTGTTTATAATTGTTGTTCAATCAATTGAACATTTTTGTTTGATAGAACGAACAACTTTGCTTTCTTTTTGGTGTGTTTGTAATTGTTGTTCAATCAATTGAATAACTATTATTCAGTCAATTGAACAACTTTTGTTCGATAGAACGAACAACCCTGATTTATTTTTGGCGTATTTATAATTGTTCAATTAATTAAACAACTATTGTTCAATCAATTGAACAATTGTTGTTCAGTAGAATGTATAGTTGTTATTTCTTTTTCTTATGATCAATAATTGTTGTTCCAATAACCACACAATTGCTGTTCAATTTTAATCAAGTAGCCATTTATCTCTCCCATTCTTTCCTATCAAAACCATATTTTTGGATTAGGAATTTGTACACAAGATAAAGGAAAAATAGTAATATTAATACCATTATGACTTGTAAAACCTTTGATGATTCTCTTTATTCTGAAACTGACCTGGTTTATCGATATAATGATTGGCTGAATATCTTCTCTTTGGGCATATCATAAAATGATTCACTATCCTAATACCATGATGGTTTATCTTTCACACTTTCAATTGATAATTCCATTTGGTATGATGATATAGGAATAAAGCATAAATTTCATTGGAATTTTTTACTTCTCACGCCATCCCTAACCCTTAGGGAGTAAATGAGCCTCCACCCCTTTACAATAGAAATATGGAAATACAACACAAAACTTCTTAAAGAGTATAGGGGGTCTCATTACAAGCCAACCTACCATGATCATAAGGATGTAACAAGTGACATTCCATTATGGCCACCACACCAGGGTAATGGCCTTTTAGATAGTCAAAACTGTTAGAAGGGTAGGAGGTCTCATCAGGAGCTAGCTTGATCACTTTGTTATTTCTTGGTGAATGGCACTATGATTATCTGGTTACCATGCCAGCATAATAATCTCTTTATAGCAATAAAAAACTATCTAAATACTAAATAGAGGATTCCGACTCATTTTTGGGTTAAAAAGCAACCCTATCAAGGCTATGAATGCCTACTGGCAGCAATGGCTTTGCTTATGGTATTGAAGTTCTATGTTACATTGCCAATTATTATTTATCCCATTATTTCCTATTGATTTATTTCTAAAGTTGAACTTACCATTTGAACAACGTTTATAACTATATTAACCCATAAGCATGGTAAACTATACTTTTATATGAATTATATCAATACGATCATATCAATCGATACCAACAGTCGTTATCATCTATCACCTGTCATGATTTTGTCATATTTTTCCACCTAAGGAAATATCTCTTCTCATAATGATCAATTCTCTATTTTACTCCTTTTGTGGTCATTTCCCATCTTCGCGATTTGTACTGCTCTGAATTTTTTTTTGCCTTATTTATGCTGCTCTGACTATTGTCCTGTTGCATTTATGAATCCCCAACATCCTTTCCCTTTTTCCTATGCTTTATGGTCATGGATGCCCTTTTCTCATTGGAGGGGGAAGGTCTGCTATGATGATATGACAAGATATAATTACCGAACTCTGCCATAACTTGCTGACTTGACAAAATATTATTATTGCATTTATACAAAAAAAAAATGATTGAAATTTTTGCATGCAACTTATCTGTTGCTGTTCAAAACTAAAACTGTGGATTCAAGAAAATTGCAAGCAGAGTAGTGAATTATTTATGGGGGGCAACTCTATTCGCAGGGAGCCCACACTATTGCAGCTAACAAAAGAGGCTCAAGCAACTTGTGAATGCCAACAATTGTTCACACATGATGTGTTTGCACGACTTCCACCATTTGCATCAATTTCAGCATTAGCTCAACCTACATTAGCTTCAACAAATGGAAATTCGTACATGTCATTCCACATTTTTTTAGAGGGAAAATTGAGGTCAAATAGCATAAGTTTTTGATTTATTAAAAATTTAGAAGAATTTCATGAAAATCCATTGAACATTATTTATCATCATTCATTCCACATCTTTACCACTTCCGATTTTTCAAAGACATAGAAGCTTTCAGTTTGGGGGAGTGTTACTTTCATTCATTTATTTATTATGACCATGCCATCATCCATCGATCTCCTTATTCATTCTCAAAAGCTCCCTTATTCCATGTTGTTTTACACCAAGCATAGATTTCAACAACGATCGTAGCAACCACCTCAATTTGTTTTTTAGTATTGCATGAGGGCATGCTAATTCTCGAGTTTGGGGGAGGAATTGCTACACATGATGGATGTTTTCTACTTTCTTTCTCATTTAAGGCATACAATTTCATTTTTATACAATGCAGAAATTGATTTGCATATATATTTAAAACTATGAACTAAATTCTTGTGATTTTTGGACAGCAAAGAGGTATCATTAAAATACACAAACCCAGAAATTTCAAGTAAAAGTGAAAATTGTTATGCCTTCATCCACATTGCTAAAATTGAATATTCATTATTTGAGGAAGAAGTCATTTGTTCCATCAATTTCATAAGTTGGGATGAACATTTTTGTATTATAGCTTGGTCAATACAGAGGATTTGGGTTGCATGAGGACATGCAACATATTCAGTTTGGGGGTATGTTGGGCCACTAACTTGTCATTATTATTGTCACTTTTCAACGTTTATTTCATACATTTCTACCATTCTTTATCATGTCATTATCATAATTTACCATATAATTCCATTTTATAATTATTTATGCTCTAATGGATAAATACTATTTTTTCTCCTTTAATTTTAATATATTGAAGATTATTATGTATTATTTTTCCAATGATAGTTTATTAATGAATTTGTTATAACATCACTCATTATTTTAGCCTCCAAGATATTTTCCAAGTTTAAAATTTGATTTCTAGCTCATAATCAAATATTCCAACTCAGAAATTTGCTGGAATAAGAAGTGACAGTTTTGCATTGGACTTTCCAGACAAATGAAGGTGAATCTTGAAATTTTAATCTGGAAACTAAATATGTTGCATGTCCTCATGTCCAAATTCTTCCAATTGCAATACCAGATTTGACTCGTTCCTCCTGAATGATGATGGAAAGATATTTCAGATCTAATCTTGCTGATCAATTTGTTTTGGACAATCCAAATTGGTAATGGAAATCATTTTGTAATCAACTTTGTTGTAACTTCCCTTTGCTCTCTGCGTATTTAAAGGAAAACAGAGATCAAAGAAAAGGGGGATAATGGGAGATAATTGGGAGATAGGAGATGGAAAATTATTATATAGGATGTAGGAGATGGGACAAGAGATGAGAGATGGGAGATGAAAAATTGTTTCTCTCATATGTTTTAATCAAAGAAACTATCCACTGAGTTCTACATCATTACTTGTAATTTGATCTGAATTATTTCTCAAGGTAAAACTGAGTCTTAGGTAGTTAGGTCGACTACCTTAGATGATGTGCTGCCTTGAACATATAAATAATTGTAGCTATGTGTTTGTTTATTTGAGTTTTAATTGTCATTCCTTAAAGTAGATTTCCTTTCTTTTAACTAATTTGTTGTTTCCTTCATTTTCCAAATTTGTTATTTCATCCAATTCCTAGATTTCATTTAATTTGTTTCTCTAGATAAGCATTTGAATTATGTCGAGTGCATAGATTAAATTTCCAATTCAACAATGTGTGGTTTAATTTAACAATGATTCAAGTTGTGTGATTAGCATGATTTGTTTTTTTCTTTTTCTTTTTTATTTATCATTTACTTTCTTCTTTTTGACTTCAGTTTAATTATTCAAGTCTTACATTTTATTTCTTATTGAATGAGCTTGATAGCATATAACACAATCATATAAAACCAATGTTAGCTGTTGGTATTTGTTATGCATATATTTTTCCGTTTGCCTTGAAATAAAAAGACGCTCCTCGGGTTGATAATTAATGTCCAAGCAATTAGTTGTTTTTATTAAGAAATTAATTTCCCCAACACAAGTTATTATGGCGCTCCAAGATTTTGACCAAAAAAGGATATTATGTGTTGGCTCGAATTCATTTGTAGCATCATTCATTCCAAAAATAGGTATAGGAAGGAAAAGCTAGTGCATTGATCAACCTAGAGTGCCATTGAGGTGTTTCGAACCCTACCTGCATAGCGCTACAGGAGAAAGCTACAAGCATGCTTGCAATTGCTACAATAGGGTTGAGAGGTGCTACAGGAGAAAGCTACATGCATGCCTGCAATTGCGACAATGGGGTTGAGAGGTGCTACAAGAGGAGTTGAGAGGAGGAAAAGGAGTCACAATGGCTTGATACTGTCTCAAAACCTTCATGCACACCCATAATTTCTTTGATAAGGAGTAAGTTATACCCTCCTTCTTTGTTTTTACACCCAATTTCATAGGCATTCTGCTTGAACTTAAGAGCCTATAGCGGTCACTTGATCAATAGGTGATCCTTTTGGAATTTTTTATGGTTAAGATAAAAGAAAACAGTTTGGTTGATATCAATTCAAGAACCCTTCTTCCTCACTATTACTAAGAAATGTGCCAATGTTTCACAACTTTTTATGCCACTATTTCGCCCTTGGTACTACTTGAATTTTTTTTGAATTCCACACCTACATAGCATAAAGGAGTAATAGAGAAGAGATGGGGGGGAGGATTTAATATAAGGTAACCCTCAAACACCAAGAGAATTCACCAACACCCTCCTGTAGTTGATATCTTTAGAAACCATTAGTGGTTGGGTTTGTTTGAGATACTAAAGGGGTATGTTGATGATCTTGCCCATGAGTTTTCCTAGGAATTTCACTCTCAAGGGGAGGACAATGCCACAACTGTTGTCAGAGGGTCGGACATCTCTCTCAGTCCTGAAACTATCAGCAGAGTGACCACCTTTCCTCTAGGAATTAGATGGAGCAAAGAAGACAAACAAGTAAGTTTCACAGCTAGGAGAAACTTCTTCCTTTAAAATAGAAGCCCGTGGAAGACAAGAATGGAGTGAGAAGAGAAAGCCTGCCTTATCCTTGGGATGAGGTAGCTTACGATATCCTTAAATATATATCTTATGAAGGGATATTAAGTATAGTTTATGCCTACCACTTCAGATTGCTCCAAGAGCTAAGATTCAAGGCAAAATTACCCCTTTCTCAAAGACTTAGTGCTCCTCATTTCCTTTTGCATTCAATCATGGAGATGAGTCATAAGGTAAGGGAAGGAAAACATCAGAATTTAGCTCGCCATGGCCTCATCAAATTGATAGTGGTATATTCTCTGAACCACTTGAGAATCCCTATCATATGGAACAAATTTGTGGACATGGATAGGGATGCTTTCATAGAAACAAAAGCCCTCTCACCAGGAGAGGCCTCAACCTCTAATGTTGGAGGAAGAGAAGGAAAAACAGGAAGAAGAAGGATAAAAGATAGACAAGTAATATGCAACAAGAACATAAGAATAATAACGAAAGACATAGGAGAAAGAGGTAGCAAAGAGAAAGGAAGAAGAAGAAAAGATGAAGGGAGAAAAGGAGCAAGAGAAAGGAGAAGAAATAATGAGCCCTGAGAAGACTTCTCCACCCCAAGGAGCAAAAGACATTGAACATAAAGTAGCTGCAACCTTAGCTATATTGGGCACTCCCATCAAGCCCAAGAGGAAGCAATCAAGACCAAGTCAAATGTATTTCAGAACTAGGAAGAGCACTAGAATTAGATAAGGGAAAACAAAAACTCCTGCAAAGGTTCCTATAATTATTGATGAGTCACCAAGAGAAAAAGAAGAAATAGGACCCAATGAGGGAAAAATTGAGGAGGTCACTCCTCCTAAAATGAAAACCAAGTCACCCATAATGCTTGTGAGTAGGCCTACAACTAGGTCTATTACCTTCAAGAATCCAAGGACACAATTTTCCTTTGAGGAAAAGGAGAAAGAGAAGCTACAGGGTGGATCAAGGTTTGCTACAAGAGAGACAACGTTTGCTATAGGAGGGGAAAAGTCTACTACAGGTAGGACAGGGGAAGCTACAACAGCCCAAGAAAGGCTCAAAAGAGGAAGCCACCACCTCAAAGACTATTGGGAAAGACCTAAAAGAGTTCCAAGAACCTATCCCACAACCTAGCTAAAGCTAATACTACAAATTCATTGAAGGAGGAAGGCTTATCCCTGAAAAAATTTCAATCCAACTCCTTTATGAGCTCTAGATAGAGAGAGGCAGAACACACAGGTTGATGCAAGTTGTTAAATCTAAGAAGGTAGAGGATGTAGGCCTCATGGAAGAAAAGGTCAATGAAATGAGCAAAGAGTTAAGTGAGCTGAGAATGAGAGAGTCTATAATGAAGGATCAACTACAAGTAGAAACATGAGGTTGAGAAAAAGGTTGTAGGAGAAAGAAACACAACTTGCCACCATGGCAAGTCTCTCCATGGAAGCACTATAATGAAGACTAACATCAAAACCTTATGCTCTCTTTCTCAAAGAACAATGTCTGTAGTTCTAAATCAAAGCTTTGGCACAATATGGGTATCTACCCTTTTAGGACTACAAATAGTTCATTGAATTTTGCAGCCAAATGAACTTGGAAGACATAGAAAAATTGGCTAAATTTTACATGCACAACCTTACTTTGAAAAATAAGAATTTTTGGGATCCCAATTCAAGATTGGCAGATATGCAATTGATGGATTTAGCATCATGGATGACTCATGAGGAGGCAAGACTTGAGGAAGTGAAAAAGGTAATGGAAAAGGAGAAAAATGAACCATTGTATATCGGGGCAGAGTTAGTGAGCCCAAAGTTTGTCATTAGCAACCATGGCCTCATCTCCAATGATGCTGCTTTAGCACAAAAATACATTGCTACCCAGGAGCAAGCCATTCTATACTTTGAAGACACATTCAGGTTGTTGGGAACAAAAAGTCTGCGAGCTTTCTAGAAGAGATGGCGTGCCTTACCCCACAGTCTACAGATCAGAAAATATCACTCTCTTGAAAGGCTAAGGAATACCTTGGAGAGAATACAATTATACAAGAGTATCATGCTAAGGATGAAAATCAGGTGGATAGGTCTTAAGCTCAGTCCACCCTTGTTGTTAGGCTTACAAGAAGGAAGAGATGAATCAGGAGAGAAGAAGCAATAGAAAGAAATAGAGAGGAATGCAGGTTTTAACCCCCAAGAGGGCACACCATCTGAGGAGACTTGGGATGTCAGGGAGGTCACTAGGGTCATGAAAGAACTGGAAATTAATGATTGAGTTTCTCAGGGGATGAGAAACACCTTCAATAGGGGGGTGATGATGAGTCCCATCAATAGGTACATTTTGAATATCAATATGCCATCCTCTAGCCTTTAAAATATCCTTCTCTTACATTAATTCACATTTTATGTTATATTATGCTTAGTAAGAGGAGTAAAATTTATTTTTCATATTTAATGTCCTAATGTGGCTTATTTGCAGGAAACTGAAGCAATTTTTAGGCTATTACTATGTAAGGGCTTAATGGAGATAACTAGGAGAGAATATAGGGGGTTTTTCCACCTCCTTAACTCCTTAAAATTAGCTTTGGATCATCATATCCCCTCTCACACTTTCAAGTTCATTGGCAGTCAAGTGAATCCTAGTCCAAGTGAAGATAAAGAGGGACAAGTTCCACCATTTTTGAGATCAAGGAGGGAACCATTCCTACTTTCAAGGGAGTTACTTTAGCTACCCTTTCGTATAAATAAAATAGAAGAAGATCTCATTAGGATTCAATTTTTTTGTTCAGCGAGGTGTGTCTATTGAGCTTCAAGCTTGACATTATTATTTTCAACTTTTATGTGATGTATTAGACCTGCACTTTTTGATAATGAAAAGTTGGATTTTGAGCTGCATTTGAGTTATTTTAGAAGGGCCGGGACCCTTGGGTTTGGGCCCAACCCAGAGGCTTTGGTCCCTCTTCTTGTACTTATGTTTCTTCATCATTCCAAGCAGTTCATAGTTTCTTGCATTTCAATAGATATTAATCTATAAAATCCTGTGGTTGCAACCTCTACATCACCTCCCTTATGGGGGAATGAGTGGAAGGATTCACAACCACAACCCAAAAATATTATGTTTATGATTTCTTGGAAATAAATTAGTGTTAGTTGTCTTGTTTTACATCTTATTTCTATAGCTTAGAAGTCATTTTAGTGATTATACTAGTGGTATTGCATGAATTAGATGTTATTTAAATTCAACTCATATTTTCCATCATAGCTTATTTCATTTTGTTAATGATAAATGGATGCATGCATGCGATTGATTGCAGGTTTGGTTTATCTACATGGAAGGGCACCTTTGCCACTTCCATCCTAAGCTCCTTCCTCTTGTCCTTCCACTTCCAAACTCTATCCCAAAACCATATTTTATAAGCCATTCTGCCTAGGACACTGAGAGCACTCATCCTAGTGCAAGATAAGCCTCTGAGTGGCCCTGAGCTTGACTACGGGCTCAAACCAACCTCCTTTCATTTGCTTCAACTACTATCCACCTCTCCATACCCTCAAGACAACATTTTCACCTTCAAAAACCACTTAGATGCCCTCTTGTAACATTACATGCCTCCTGTAGCAATCACTTGTAGCAACATTTTCCTTAATCAGTTTCGATCCCCACTACAAATTTCACTTAGCATAGATGCATAATGACCCCCAGCTATGATATTATGATTAGGGAAAGCTCCTAGGCCACTCCAAACCTTCCTTTTATTCATTGCAAAAACATACTAGAGTTAGTTTCTTTATCATGCAAGTAGGTTATTGATTTATAAGAAAGTATGAACTAGGTAGATGGTACCTGCAATTTTGAGTGGTAGTTTGATGAATTATGCAAGATAGATTAGTTTCCTTTATGTAAGTAGATGAGGCAATTTGATGAATTCCACAACATAAGATAAATTTATTTCTGCAAGTAGATTAGCCTTTATCCATTCATGAATTGATTATTTAAGCTTTTACAAGTTGAGTCAATGGAATTTCTATTTTCATAGCTAGAAGCAATTTTGAATTGTCCCTTTATAAAAAAGCTTTCATTCTAATTCAATAGGAGGAAGAGTCTCTAAGCATTTTTTGATCTAATGTCATATCTGAGGGTGGCATGAGTGGAATACTATTTGTTGTGCATATAGCATTGTCACCTCAAAGTTTGAATGAACCCCGAGTTGATAATTTGAGTTGAGAAGCCCTTGGGACTTGCAGCATTTTCGGTGCAATACCATGGCTCACCAATAATTAATCATTTGCAGACAAAAGAAAGATATTTTAAGATATAAATATTCAAACCTATGAGACTACACAATTTTCAATCAATGAATGAAAAGCAATTAGGTCAAAGTAGCAAAAATGGAGATTTCACTCAAACATAAAAAAGGTGAAAAAACACACAAAAATAATGGATCTAGAAAGCTTAAACTATAAAGAAACAATAAAAAACCTTAAAAGCGATACAAAAAGTAGATTTAAGATCGATTCGGGAAAAGACCTACGGAATTTTTGATTTTCCAGGCAGTGTCATAGGCTACAATGCAATGTAGTGTGACAGAGAAGCTATGTCACAGCTTGTAAGCTAACATAGTGCGACCATGTTAATCTAGTTCCAAAAGTAGGTTGAAACCGGTGACTAGTTCCAAAAGTAGGTTGAAATTGGTGAAAAAATTAAGAAAAATAAAAAGTTCTTTCAAGTTCCAAATAATTCTGGGGTTGAAAAGATAGATTTGGATCACCAACAACTCAAAAAGAATCAAGAAACAAGAAACAAGGACACAATCAATCAAAATGAATTTGAATAATATATCTGAAGATTGTTCTGCAATATGGTCATTAATTTTGTTAATTGACAAATCCTTCTTGTGGACACATGTTATTCTTTAGCTAAGCAATCTCACTAGGTGGAGTAACTTCCTCTAGCAAAATGGTGGTGTAATACAACCTATCCTACATCTACTGAAATGATGTTATTTTAGGCTCTTTATGAATATCTAGTTCTTGGTATCTCATATTTTTCACAAGAATAGTCCAAGGTATATGAAATAAAGTCACATATAGAGAATATTAAAGAAACTTTGAAGGAAAACCTTCAAATGGTGTAAAATCGGATGAAATAACAAGAAGATGAACATCAAAGTGCAAGAAAATTTTGGGAGACTAACTGGGAGCTTCTAATACTACAACCTTATAAGAAATACACACTTAAGAAAAATAAGAATTAAAAATTATCTCCAAAATTTTATGGAGCCTACAAAATTATTCACATTCATAAGTTTGTATGAGTTAAATTTTCCTTCTTCTCACATTCATAAGGTATTTCATGTAACTCGCCTAAAATAAGTTGTGGGACACACTATTCCAATGCAAACAAAACTTATAGAATTAGATTAAGAAGGGAAGTTAATTCTTGAACCAAAAAAGTTATGCATCAACATTCTCTAACTCTTCAGAATAAAACCATTATGGAGTACATAATCCAGTCGGAGAATATTCCCTTGAAGAAACTAAATGGGAAAAAGAGAAATTCATGAAGAAATATTATTATTGGAGTTTATATGAAGACTTTCAATGTACTCCTAGTTACACACACACACACACGTGTGTGTGTGTGTGTGTGACACATTATTTTGTCACATACATGGAAATTGATGTCATTTCCCTATCCTTCGTTATCTAAAGCATAATCGCCATTAATCCCTAAAGAAGATGGAAGAAAAACCCTTATGTGGAAGATAAGAGACTTGTGAAAATGCCTTAAAAAACACAAATTCAAAAGGATGACATAACTTATACATTGATAAACTACGACACTACTAGGTTTTCGTAGGTTGCATACCTACTAGATTGTGATATTGGTGCACTTTGGTCATTCATAGTGTGTGACATTGTTTTAATGTTCAGGTAAAAATAAAAAGTAAAAGGATCTTCTATAATAGAAGCCTCACGGATGACATCTCCTATGAGCAATGTGGATCTGACTCTCATCCCTCACTTGTTGGATCTCAACCTCCATCCCTTATCCTCTTCCTATCCTTTCACAAGCCTTCAAGTACAACCATCTCCCATTGAGATGGATGGTTAGAAAATATTAGTAAGGATTTTAGCTTTGGTTAAACTTCGTTTTAATATCAAACATTTGATCTCAATACTTTTGAAGGAAAGGCATTGGAACAAATAATAGTTGGAAAGGGACCTATAAAATTAAGGCGACTTCAAGCTATAACTACATTATAATAACGGTTACACTTTTATTTCCCATATATCATTGTCTATTTGTTTGCAATCTTTGGCATATGCTTCCTTGATCGTGTATATAGGTTTTAGCAAATCGTCTTTGAATTATTGTACTTTGATGGTTTACTTGTTTCTTTCATTTGCAAGTCTTGGCTTCAGATCATAGAGGACGACATTAGAAGCTACAAACAACTAGTGAGGACAACCATAAAAAGGTATGGGTCCACCCCACTTTTATTTTAATTATTGGTTTGTTGGTTAAACCTAGGGAAAGTTTCTTGTCATTGTCTATTTTGTTCTAGATTTGGGTGCCATATCCAGGGAGATCACTTTTGACCTTTTAATTATAGCATAGTTATTTGACTAATCCACAATAAGTTCCTTGTTAGACATGTTCAAGACATCATTTAATCACATGAACTGCATCTATTTCACTTATAACTTAGTGTCCCTAATTTGCATAGGAATGCAACTTGCAGATGGGGAGGGCCATGTTTGGATTCACTAATCTTGTTCTTGCTTTCTTATCTCATTCTCTCATCACCATAATAGCATTAATACTAGAGTATGCATATCCCGCTAGAAATGCATAGTCGTTCTCTCCCTCAAGGTGCTTGTGAACAAGATGGATGACCATGTCCATGGCAGCCTGAATGATGTGAATTGGATGGAGGCCCTTTATGGTGCCCTTTCTTTTCCCAAATAGAGCAGTTGTTGCAGGAATTCTCTGTGGATTTTTGGTCGGCTATATCTATCTTTATATCAAAGAGTTTTCTTGTGGTTTTTCTTTAGAATTTTCGGGCATGCTCATCCTGAAAGTTTAGATCCTCTGATTTGGCTTTGCCCCCCATGCAGAGTAAAAAATTATGTTTCTTACACATTGTCACAACTATCATTAGTCAAGGGCTTACAATTAGAATTACTTTGTTCCATTAGTTTTATGTGGAGCTAATTTGTAATGAGACTATAGTGTCCTTGGCTTGATTTCATATAATAAGGTAAGACTACTGTATGTACAAATAAATCTTGTGTGTGTCTTTAGACTGTAAAATGAATGAATAAATAAGATAGTGTGGATGTTTAAGAATACTAAAAATATTTACTACAAATCATGGTGTTAAGATTTTTATGGTGTGTTAATCATAGAGATGGATGGAAAACTCCACCCGAAGGAGGAGACGATCCTTCGCCTATTTGTCCAATTGGTCCTGTGTTTTGGAGAGTATGGTGTGTACATTGTATGGAATTTTCTAACATGATGTGGTTGCACAATAAACCCATCATTTTCTAATGTAATTGATTTGACACTGTAAACGAAAAGGTCCCATAAATGCTTTGACTACTCTAGTAAAGAGAATATTTAATGAAAAAACTCTACAAACCATTCCTTTTCTAATACAAACACTGAAAGGCCAAAAATGTTTTGACTGTTCTACCAAATGGAAAACTTTCAAGAGATGTTATAAATGTCACTATGGAAAAACCTTGAATACCTTGAATAATAGATAGACTTGTCATAAATCTATCCTAAGATTGTAATCTTTAGAATAAATATTTGTTATGGGATCATGATGTAAAGGATTTTTTGTTCAAATATAAATGATAAATGGTTTACATTAAATTGGCTCAAAAAAATCGAAGTTTTATTCTTTAATTTTAAAGTTTTTTAAAAATATTAAAAATTTTCTTTATATTTATGAAATTTTTTTATATTTATATATATGAAAAAAATATTAACATTAAAAATAGATTCTTATTAAATATTTGTCATATTATTAATCTTTTAACTAAAAAATATTATAATGATCTTATATCATTTTTTTAATATATTTTTAACACAAAAATACAAATTTAAAAAATTCGTGATAATTTCTCACCTTTTTTAAAATTTATCATATTTGATCTTAGTGAAAGTTGTTACTTCCTCATTCCATACAAACAATTTCGTGATACCAAAACTACACCTTCATACATATAACTCATGTTTACTGAAAGACTTTAAGCTAAAGTTAATTAAATCAATAAAGTTTTGTCATTGAATTTTGACATTTATAACAAAATCATTTTTGTTAAACAAAAAATGACATAAGGATGTTTAGTCTTGGCTAAAGCATTAGCAGATAAAAGAGGAGATGATTGGGTAGAATAAGGACAACATTATAAATATTATTACATCAAAATTTAAGGAGAAATTGTGGGGTGATAAAAGAGTGTGAGAGAAAACTAATCTAGGATATTATGAAAAGGGGATCAATCAAAATCTGGAAAATCAATTGTATCTCTTTATCTTCACTAATACTAAGAAGAAAATAGAGGTTGCTAAAATAAGAATAAGTTCTCATAAGTTCACCATAGTAAAATTGGGTTTTGGTCAATTCTCAAACACCCTAACACCATACAATGAAACACTCATCTTTGTAACACTCCAAGAGTTGAAGATGAAAAACTTTTTTTTCTTAAATTGTCCAACTTAAAATAGATCTTAGTTTCAAAATATTTGTCATAATAACCACCTTCTAGACTTTTTAACTCAATACAACTATGGTGATCTTCACATGCTTTTCTTAATACTCTTGAAACAGTGAAATAAAATTCTCAAATTTGCGGAATATAAATATTTTATAAATTTTATTAAGTTAATCAATTTTATTATAAATGACATTACTTTTTATTTAAGAGTTCATTAAAGAAGCTCAGAAAGTATTGAGGTGCTGATAATAGGTATAACAGGTCAGGACAGATCTTATTTCATTGAATCTCCTATAAAATCTCCTATAAAGAAGGAACCGTGAAGTGCATGGAATCATCCGTCGTTCTTCCAATTTCAACAAGTGACGTCTTGATCACATGTACATTGATCCCCACAATAGCCAAGCTCGTATGAAGCTACACCATGGAGATCAGAATTACGCAAACAGATCTAAGTATCGCTATCTTGGATCTCTTTGACAGATTTTTGTTATAAGCTGATGCGGGATTGGTTGGATTGAGAAAGCTGCAACGAATAGGCGTCGTCCAAATCTGCACGCCCATGCTTTTATGGGTGCGGATCCAGTTAGAGGATCTTTGCACAACCCCAGATCTGCAATACGGGCCTCTACTTCTTTAGATCCAAGTCACAAACCTGAAGATTCAGAGCGAGCTTGTGAGGAGGAGTTCCAATTTTATTGGGGGTCGACGAGTGGACCTAATATCAAATGTCAAAAGTGCAAGAAAAATTGGGAATATCGACCAATAATCAGAATATGATCTTTGAGGGCAAATCACTACGAGATGCCATTAAATTGAAAGATTAGTGTATCAAACGTAATTTTATGATCATTGCGAATATGAGGTTACCAGGTGGAGCTTTTGGAATGAGCATTCCAGTAGTATCAACTTCAGCTGTCAAGGGTCCAAATTCTTTCAAGGACGTAGTGAGAGGGAATGTTGCTACACTAGACAAGACAATCCCTATATCCTTACCTAAGTGAGATAATGGAGAAAGCTTTTCCAGGTCCTTAACTAGTTAAGAAGATAGAGAAAGCTTTACAGTTGTACATAAAATTGCCAGGTGAGTGGTCTTTTCACTGTTTTTCAAGCCAAAGCCATTATATGTCGATTTAATGGTTTTTGGCACAAGTTTGAAGATAACCATCAATGGACCTACCTCAAGTAGACTAAAATTTGTGATATTTATTTGTGCTCGAAGAGTTTTTTTGTGGTTCAATTCGACAATAAAAAAGACTTTGAATATGTCATAAATGAAGGACTATGGTTTTAGGGAAGCGAGGGTCTCTTTGTATCTCCAAGTTTCTTGATTTCGATGCCGCAACAATTGTGGTAATGAAGATAGTTGTATGGATAAGGTTACATAATCTCCCTCTTCTTTTCCAGCATCACCAAATCCTAAAAGGCATTGGAAATTCATTAATGAGATTTTTAAAGACGGATCTAGAAGGAATGGACAAATGTATTTTTAATTTTTCTTGCATATGTGTGGAGATAGACTTAAGAAAAGGTATACCAGATCACATCTATTTGACCCACCATGGTTTCAAGTGGACACGTTGTATGGATAAGGTTACATAATCTCCCTCTTCTTTTCCGGCATCACCAAATCCTAAAAGGCATTGGAAATTGATTGACGAGATTTTTAAAGACGGATCTAGAAAGAATGGACAAACGTATCTTTAATTTTTCTTGCATATGTGTGGAGATAGACTTAAGCAAAGGTATACCAAATCACGTCCATTTGACCCACCATGGTTTCAAGTGGACATGTTGTATGGATAAGGTTACATAATCTCCCTCTTCTTTTCCGGTATCACCAAATCCTAGAAGGCATTGGAAATTCATTGATGAGATTTTTAAAGACGGATCTAGAAATAATGGACAAATGTATCTTTAATTTTTCTTGCATATGTGTGGAGATAGACTTAAGAAAAGGTATACTAGATCACATACATTTGACCCACCATGGTTTCAAGTGGACATCATCGTTCGATTTTGAAAATATTGCTTTCAAGTGTTGGATATGCCATCAAACAAGGAATTTGCAGAATTCATGTCCACAAGAAAAAAAAAAATCACAAATAAGAGATCGCAAAAGCCAAAGGGTTATCAATTTCTAGATCTACTCTCTTATGATGACGAAGATGAGGAAATGGATGAGAGCCATAAACAACCAAGGGCATAGAAGAAACAAAATGATATTGCTAAACATGCAGAGACTCTTGGTAATCAACATGAGGAAAACGTCAATGGTATATAAACAACATAGATCATAGTAGCATAGCAACATAAGGCAGTCATACCCATTCAAAAGGAAGTAGGGGGCATAAGGAAAGCCCATAGTAAGGGGCATAAAGCAAACCCATACATCTGAGAGTTTCGAAAAAGAAGCTCCCCCAAAAGTGGAAGACAATGAATTGGAAATAGTATCAACCACTCCAAATCAAGAAGTTTTAGGTGAAAGATGGAAAAAGGGAAAGGAAAAAGAGGAAATTGTTTATTATCAAAGATGGAAAAAAGGAAAAATAATTGATTATTATCACACTTAACCTCGACAATCTTATGTAATTATTATTTTTCTTTTTTCCTTTTTTGTGCTCCTCCAAACAACTAATCTGATTGAATACTTTTACACATCTACAAAATATAATGTTGTTTCTTGATTTTGAAATTAAATAAAGTTACAATTTTTTCTCATTCATATATATATAACAACTTAAAAATAATATTTTTTTAGTCATTCTACATTTATTTTAAAATATTTTGGTATTTTAATTATAACATAATGCTATTGATTTTAAATAATTTTGAAATATTGATTTTAAATAATTTTGAAATTTTAATTATACCATTGTATATTTAACTAATCTACAATAAGTTCCTTATTATACATGTATATGGTAGGGTATATAGCATTCAATTTGGGTTTGGGTATTAAGTTTTTTTTTTAATTAATTTAATATTCACAATTTAGTGAAAGTTTTAATAAAATCATATATTTAAAATTATTTTAAAAAGTTTCTTCTCGATGAAATAAAAATATTTATATCTTATTGCACGAACCGTGGTATTGGATTCTAAAATGTAGGGACTCATTTATTATTATTTAACTATGAAAATAGGTATGCTCCACTTGACTTAATATGCTCTAGAATAATTATCTTTTTTCTAACCTTCTTGATACCCTCTAGTAGTTTCAACATCTCATTACATTCAATGCCCAGTGTTCATAAGTGTCCGTCATGATTTTCTCCTTTTTCTAACATTCTTGATACCCTTTAATAGTTTCAACATCTCATTACATTCAATGCCGTGAAGTGTTCATAAGTGTTTATAATGATGTTTTCAACATGGCATAGATCAAATCACTTTGTCAACGCATATGCCTCTATAGGCACACAATGCTCCACTTGGATGACACTTCATCGATGTGCATGTAATGCTCCACTTGGATGTTGGTTCAAACAACATCCTCTAGCTTCTACTATTAGTATAACTAGCATAATAATTTTTCATTGATTGGAAATATAATTAGAATTGAAAACTTCACTTAATCCCATACCTAGACATAAGGTACGACTACTCATAATGCATAGGAAAATGTCTTGGTAAATAGAGGCCATGAGCTTCATACCTTAGTATAGATGAGCCAAAGCCATGGTTGAATGGCACAAGGAGATTAATAGCAAAAACACTTTTGGAGCTTCATCTAATGCAAAACATTTCTCAACTAGGCAAGCACATACCCATTTTCCTTTATGTTAAAAGATACTCAGGGCATGATAAATTAACACTTTGTAAAATTCCTTGCAATACTTTGGATGACAACTTTATTATCAACTCTAGAAAAATATGTATTCCATTGATGCATTTTTTTGTAGGTCTTAACAAATATAAAAGAACTATTGAATCTAAAAGAATTCAAATATTTACCTTTTAGGAGAGGAAAAATGGAGAAAATTGTTTAAAATAATAATAAATATATATATATATATATAGAGAGAGAGAGAGAGAGAGAGAGAGAGAGGGGGGGGCCATATCTATTAGCTGGTCCAATAGAGCTGGTGCAAATGATTGAGAGAGCTAGCTGGTCCCACACCGAGAATGGAGAGGTAGTACAACTGCGAGATTAATGGAGTGAGATAAATAAAAGTTGGTCCAACAAATATTTGCTAGCAACACCTTCCTAGAATTAAGAGAGAGATAGAGAGAGAGAGAGAATATTTTCATGCAGGAATTTCAAGATTAGTCAATCATCTATTTTTAGTTTTTATTAACAAACTATAAAATTTGTTGTGGAAGCACATCTTAAGGTTGTCTTCTAAAATGTAAAAATTAAAATCAAATTTTATTTTTAAATTTGCTTCTTCCTTAATCCAATCATTTATTATCATTTTAATCAAAATGTTTCAAACCTATAGAGATACCCAACAATAATTGGAACAAAGTGCTTAAGGTTGTATTTTTCCATTTTTTTTCCTTTTTTATTTAATTTTATTTTTTTATTCATACCCCATTGATATTGAATGCATTTACTTGAGGATTATTGTCATGTTGATTAAGTAATTGACTTTACTCTTTCTTTAATAAAAGTTTTGGATGTTGTTGTTGTCGACACCTTTTGTAGAAATTTTGAATAATAAACACATATTCAATGGAGATTATCCTGATCATGTACTATTGCGGAATACATACACAATACATAAGCTCCTCTACGTTGATCATCAATATAGTAGCACCAATAACAATAAAACATCAAGAGCATGCACACATTAACACAATATGTAACCCGGGGAAAGCTTACAGCTGAAAACCCCACACTATCTGTATATTAATGATTGAGAACATGTAACATTACAATAGTCAATACTTCTCACAAGTATCTAGCACTACCTC
>APFE030093378.1:51822-73881 GCA_000404065.3 Pinus taeda | reverse complement strand
ATTTCCTTTTGACAACTGCATGTGCCACATCTGTAGCTCAAACTGAAGTGCTCCAAGAGAATAAGATAAAGTTTATAGTCTAAATATTATTATAAGACAATAATATTTGACTTTTCTATTTTTGACATCCAGTCTAAAAATAGACTTTGATCACTCCTACTGTGATCACTCCTACTCTGATCACTCCTACTGTGATCACTCCTGTTGTGATCATCCCTACTGTGGTCACTCTTGCTGTGATCATCCCTGCTGTGATCCAAAAATAGAACTTACGCCATAATTTGCATGTGGGCCCACTTAGTGAAGGCGACTCTTTTCACTAAGCTTCATCATCTTGTTGCAATCTCAACAGAGTTTGCAAGAAAGTTGGAGGAAGAATTGTAGGCCCAGGATGTACACAAAGAATAACAGGAGGATGAAAAGGTGGTAATTATTAATTTGATCATATAACAACAAAGCATATGGTCACACCTCCTCTGACTGTTGGCCATATCCCAACCAGTGAAATGGGGATACATCCTCCACCTGATGATAGGGTCATGGATACATTTGTCTTCACCTTTGATGAGTTGAAGAATAAGATAGATCAGGAAATATGAAGGTACTTCCCCAATGATCTTTGTCATGCTATTTATATCAACACAAAAAAATTGATTTTGTCAAAGAAGAGGAGGAATATTAAAGAAGTTTCTTCATCTAATACGACCTTTGCAGTGGCAGCAAAAAAAAACAAATTTATTGATGAAAATAAATAAATAGTTAGAGAAGGAGTTGGCTATTGCAAAGAATAGATTAATCATCTCATTATTGAGAATCAAATAATGTCTTCCACTAGTGCTAGTAAGGTGTGATCGAAGGCAACAATATTTGAAGAACTTAAGCCACTGGAAGACACCGTGAGGCAATTATATGAGGAGATGATCACTCTACACAAGGTAGTGTTGCCATTTCGTGAAGTAAGTAAAGGATCATAGGATATGGTGAAGGTCTTGAAGACAACTTATATAGCCACATATGTGATCCAAGATTGGGAAGCTAAGTATTTGAATGTACTTGTGACATTGGTTGAGAAAGGAATGCATGATGATAAAATTGATAAGGTGGAGATTAGAATTTTTATGCAAGTCTATGAGCAACTTAATACTTTTTTTACCAACACCATATAAACATATTCATGACTATACCATGGATTGGTTTCCTTGGTGATCCGCGTTCCTTCAACTTCTAGATTTAACCAAGATATTTTACTCTCGTGATGTAGTTAGAGTTACATTTTAGTAGAGCATAAATGAACATATGCATGCTTAAGGAAATGGAAACATAATGATGATCAGGAAATCATAAACAAGAGACATTGATAAGGGAGTTCATCTAGTGTGGATTATGTCTCCAAGCTCGGTGACAAGATGATGTTGGCTTCTTTATTTAGTGCTAGAAATGGTGAAGATGCACATGGACTATGTTTCCTGTCATACAAGGGCATGTGTCATCTACATGAGTGGAAAAGTCTCTCCACTAGATGTTCCGCCATAGGAACTATCACTCACAATAGACCTCCTATCATAATGCCATAATATTACACATGGTGACAATGAGTATCCTGCCATCATGGAAACAAAGGGATCTCAACCAAAACACCCATGGTTACAATGCATATCCCATCATCATGGCATCGATTGGATCTCAATCAAAATATACATAACAATCCATGATGAATACATCTCACATGAAATAGACAAAAATATTACGCATCATACATCAAGCAGGAATCAAAACAACATAGTACATCTCACAACAAATGATAAAATAATTACATGACAAAAACACTTCATATACCTCAACTATGATGTCGACTGAAGAATGCAATACTGAGCAACTAGATCTGAATGCACCATCAAAATTGTGGCGTCGAACGGCATAGAATCGACTATCCATGCTTTGAAATCTAATACCATTACTCCAATCTAGAAAATGGATGAAAAATAGAAGCCTCGCTACAAAAAATAACTGCACCATTGAATTTGTATTGTCGAGAGGTGTAAAATCGACTATCCATTTGTTGAATTCTAACGCCGACAAAATCTCTGCCTATAGGAACTTTTTAGATTCCCCCATGATTCTCCAAATATTCCCTCCTCTAGATTGACTAGAGATCTGTAACTCAAATCAAAAAATTGATCTCTCCATTGAGATCATTGTGAAATTCTGAGAAGAATAAGTATAAAGTTGGCACCATTTTGGATCTAGGAAATTTCAGCCTCCAAGGAATCTGAAAGATTCCCTCAAGATTCTCAAAGATTCTCCTCTATTGGGAATCTGCAAATCCGCTGCTCAAAAGGAAAATTTGACCTTTTCTATTGGATTCCCTGTGAAAATCTGAGAAAAATGATTATAAGCTTGATTACATTCTGAACAAATGGAATTTTACCTCCAGGGAAAGATCTCCAAGTTCTGGGCAAGGCATGGTTCTTCCTGTCAAAATTCTGCAACTCGTGGTTTCGCCACACAATTCTGCACTCTGTCACTCAACCTCAAGTTCCCTTCCTTCCCTATTGCACTGAAACATCTCACCTTTTAATGTTGGAGGGGTGGCAATATTTGCAAAGCTATCACACATGGTATATTGGTTTGGGTAGATGGATAGAGGTGGGGACGTCGGGGTTCGAATCCCGCTGACCCCCAAACTTGGTTTATAATCTTTTTTAATTAGAAAGTGGTTGGCACGTAATGGTTATGGTTTCATTTTGGAGTGTTTTTTGTTATATGGTTGGATTTAACAGTTGTGGTGGATGACGCATGGTTTCATGTTAAGTTTGGGCGCTGTGTTGTGCGTTGGTGTGGGTGCCTAAGCGGCAGGGCCACTATTCCAACCGAGCAGGTTCGAACCTCGCCGTCCATGGAGTACAAGTGGAAGCCACCAGAGGGTGTTTTTTGGGTCCACCGGAGGTGGCCCACCCTATTTATAATGTAATATATGCAGTATATGGTGGTTGGGACTGGCGAGGGCCATGGCCCATCAGCCTATATTAATTAATTTTTTTTGTTTTAACTCATGGTTTAGGGTTTTTTTTTTAATAAAAGCACTGATAATTTTTAATTTTAATGAAAATAAGGGTCATTGGGAAAATTAAACATCCAATAAATTCGTCTGTTTTCAAGAGCTAAGTTTGATGCCCCAATGTTAGTCAAATTGTAGGACACTTAAACCTGGCTTGCACGGGAACTTTTACCAAAATTTCAACTGGCCCTTTCTCCTCCATACGAGTTTAGATTTAAGTGTCGTTCACATAGTTTGAAGCAGGGTGACGAGTGCTACGTTATTTTCTTGGTTCATGAGGATTCTGACCACTTTGAATTCTGACCATTTCTAAGCCCCCCTTGGGTTTCTGCATGTGTTTGGAGCCACCTAGATAAATCCTCACCACTGAGCATCTTTTGGTCCTCCAATACCATGAAAATACTCTGCAACTTATTTGTACCTTGTCTGCACTTACAAGTGTCTAATAAGTCACCCTTCCTTCTACTTCACCTTTGCCCTTTGGAGCCATAAGCAATGAGATGACACATGCAACCTCTACAAACTTGTAATACAATTCTGCAAATTACATGCTTAATTTACATGAGCAACTAATGACCTAAGCATCCCATACTTGCCACTAGTTTACGACACATACTATGTGGTCAAGCTTACATCAAAATGGAAATAATACCCCAACTATGAAAACAGGGCTAGAATATCATTGTTGCTTCAACAAGTGAATGAAAACACATCATCACTTCAACACATGGTCTACAAAGAAAAGGCCATGACATTCTACCACACCTAGGAAATCCATATTTTTCCTAATAAAGTGGATGACCATGAATGTGGTGGATTCATTTGTCGATCAACTTTCTCAATTGGTTGCTGCACTGATGCTTTGTCTTTAAGGCGTTGCTCTGGATGTAGCCTCCAACATGTGGCTCTTTGATGACCACTTCTATTACAATGACTAAAATAAGTCTTCTTCCTCCAGATCTGATTAACATGCTTCTTTCTCTATTCTGGAGAACGTCTTTCACGCCTCATCATCTTTCGCGCTGCCATTCTCTTCCAACACTCAACAATATATGGTTATGTAAACCACAAACAGACAATGTTTTTCGATTCCATGATTTACGTTCATCATTAACAACACGATTGTAATCAAAATGAACATTCAAATATTGATACTTGTTATACCTTTCCTTGTTGTCTCTAATGTAATTATGGCGATGAGAGCTTGCCTCAACTCTTTCCCTACAATATGCACTGCCATGGGATGATGGTGATGTGTCCCATCATTCTCTTTCCTTGACTATTTCAAAAATGTCTCAGAAGCATCTTACACCCTTTAGAATTATCCTTTGATGTATCCCAAGCCTACAAATCAAGGTCTTTCCACGACCTCCAATGGTTGAGTTATGCCTTGCCTATTAATGCCAAGTTCTTCTTCTTCCTTGTACCTCATCCTGATAAGGAGCCTCGGGTTTGTCCTTGTAATTGTATCTCCACATTTCTAATGGAAATTATACTCTGTGAAGATAAAATTAAAGGAAAATCGATATATTTTACGTCTAATGTCGAGTTGGAAGGAACTGATGAGGGTTTCTCATCATTTGTTGTTGATGGTTCATTGGTTGTCTTAGCACATTCCCCAACTTCATTCCTAACATATCCTAGTCATGTTCGACAAGGTAATTTTTCTACTTTGATGGAATTGACAATGCCTTGGCCATTAATACCCAAGCCTTTTCCTTCATAACCCATTCTCTTCAACAGTTCGAAGCCAATTCATGTGATATGCTTTTTAAAGACAGTGAAATCATTATCAAGAAAGATACATGGTGTTAGGGAATTACTTTTTACCTCACATGGATCATGCTGTAGCATTTCCAAGGTCTCATCCTTAGCTTGCAGCTATCGTAGAAACCTTTCTTTCTCCTCTTTCTCTTCCTGTAGAAGTAACTTCCATTCAATGTTATCTGCTTGAATACTTTGGTTATTGTGCTTCAGTTCTTCTAAGGCCTCTTCCATGGCTCGCAACTGAAACTGTAATCACTGCTTTTCCTCTGTCTCTTCTTGTAGAGCTTCATATATTATGTCCATATTTTTGGACACTTTGAGCATGGTCTTTTAAATCTCTTTGTCATCCTCCATTGTTACACATTCTATTGTTCATGCTTGCAATTCACATCGATGAAAAGACCACTTTGATACCAAACTTGATCTAGGTTCCTTCAGCTTCTGAATTTAACCAAGGTATTTTCGTCCCATGATGTGGTCAGAATTGCATTTTAACAGAGCATAAACGAACATATATGCATGCTTAAGAAAATGGAAACATAATGACGATCAACAGATCATAAACAAGATACATTGATAATGGAGTTTGTCTAGTGTGGACTATGTCTCTAAGCCCAGTGTCAAGATAGTGTTGGCCACTTCATTTAGTGCTGGAAATGGTGAATATGTACATGCACCATGTTTTGTGTCATACAAGGACATATGCCCTCTACATGAGTGGCAAAGTCTTTGCACGAGACGTTCCTCTACAGGAACTATCACTCACAATAGACCTCCTATCAGCATGACATAATCTTACACATGGTGACAATGAGTATCCCACCATCATGGCAACAAAGGGATCTCAACCAAAATACCCATGGCGACAATGAGTATCCCGCCATCATGGCATCAAAGTGATCTCAATAAAAACATACATAACAATTCATGATGAATACATCTCACGTGAAATAGACACAAATATTTTGCATCATACATCAAGCAGGAACCAAAACAACATAGTACATTTCACAATAAATGATCAAAGAATTTCATGAAAACAACATTTCATATACCTCAACCCTGATGTTGACTAAAGAATAAAATACTCAACTTCTAGATTTGAATGCACCATCGAAATCTTAGCGTCAAATGGCATAGAATCGGCTCTCCATGCTTTGAAATCTAATATTGTCACTTGAATCTCGAAAATTGTCAAAAAATAGAATGCGCAGCTGCAAAAACTAACTACACCACTGAATTCTTGTTGTCAAGAGCTGTAAAATTGACCATCCATTTGTCAAATTTTGACACCTGAAAAATCTAGGCCCATAGGAATCTTTTAGATTCCCCCATGATTCTCCAAAGATTCACTCCTCTCGGTTGACTGGGGATCTATAACTCAAATCAAAAAACTGATCTTACCATTGAGATCCTTGTGAAATTCTGAGAAGAATCAGTATAAAGTTGGTTGCATTTTGGATCTGGGAAATTTGAGTTGTTAATGTTAGTATATGCATACTTCCATGAGGGAACAATTATGCTCTTTGCATTTTCATTTTAGGTGTCTCATACTGAATTTATTTAATCATTCCATTAGCTCATGTTAAAATGGTCCACTGATGGTTGTCCATCGTCCTCCTACATCATTTTTTGTTCAATTGTTGTTCAATTGCATTTGTTGTTCAATTGAGGTAGTTGCCTTTCCATTAGGTCTTAGGGTTCATTTCAAAGGTCAAAAGCATGATTTCAAATGTAAATAAAGGGCAATAAAGGTATGATGATGACCAATAAATAAAGAGTAATTGCCAATAAGTCATAATGATTGTATAAAGATCTTTTGTCACTGATGTAATTTTCATCTCAAAAACATGTGTCTAAGATGAAAACAAAGTATTTTAGTTTGCTTATATTTTTTTATGTAATTTAAGTCATTATATGTAATAATTGTTCCCAATGCTACCCAAGCATGTCTAATTGCAGCAAGAAGTGAGCCATTGAAGAAACCAGCTCAATCAAAGGTACATCCACCTGAAAAGAGAATGAGAAGAAACATTAGACAGAGATTTGAAAACAAAATAAAAATTTTCAAATGAACGTTATAAAGTGGTTTTTTTCATGAGAAAAATCAAAATAACTCTCTATATAAAGTTTCAAAGGCATTTTTCAAGTTCATTAGTTCCTTTTTCATCCTAAGTTCTCCTTGGAAAAGAGGAGATTGAGTGAAGGGGGGGAGGGGGGGGGGGGGAATCAGAAAGGGGCATTTGTTGACGGCGCTGCGCACTGGGAGAGGGCATTGCACACCTGTAGGATCAAGGGCACTTTTGCCAGCCCGATCTTGAGTTAAATTTAATGATGCTACATGCCTATAAGTGGTGAGCCCCAGTATTGCAGCAATAATTCTACAACTCTTGGGACTCCCTTCTTTAATTTTATCAACCCAGTAGTTCGTAACAAACTTGGAAGCGACGGTGCTGTATGCACAAGTACTAGCTCTTGCCGCAACTGTCACTTGGTTAGCTGGCACAAGTCCGCTAGGGGCTTAAGCCAACTTCTATGAGCTATGAGAAGAATATTTTTAACTGATGGATGAAATCTAACTCAAAGGAAGCTAATCTACCTGCGGAAAGAAACTGAAAAGCTGAAAGGAAGCGCAAACGCTAGCAAACCCTAATTTTACCAGCTAGTCCTACTGATGCGAAAAAGAGGATGAAAGCTACTGAAAGAGATTCCATGACTTCTAGGAAGGTAAAATACATGTGTCTAAGCTACTTCTATCTGAGGAAAATATATTTTTGTATTTTTGAATAAGTTGTCAAAATTATCATGCATGTGCTTTCACTGTTTTTTACTGTGCAGAGGTGGATTGGTGAGAGAGAATGCTTGCAAGAGGTTGCGAAGGTTCGGAGAGGGCCTAAGGGGTCCCTATCACCCTTACAGAGAGTTTCACAGAGTTCAGCTATCAGGAAACCTCATTCGTGAGCTTCTACAGGAAGTCTGCAGGGGTTCTACATGATGTTCTGGAATTTCTACAGGATGTTCTGTAATTTTCTACAGGATGTTCCAAAAAGTAGATTTTGGGGGGTTGATGGAGGAAAAATGGTGGGAAAGTGGACATGGAGTTTGGATAATGATGTTAAGGGGTTTAGGACCCGACGCATGAGGCTAAGGAGCGATTGTATTTGGTTCAAGGATGGAGGAAGCGATGATGCACAAGAATGTAAAAATTAGGCAAGGTGGGAAAAGTATGGAAAATGAAGGGTAAGAATCATGGATTAAGGGTTGGAGCAGATTATCTGATGGAGGAAAAGTATATAGAGAGATAATATAGGTGATCTGCACACAATTTTCTAAAACTGACCAAACAAAGACTAGGCAAACCCAAGATCTAGCTACCTTGACCTAATTAGACCTAAATAACAATAAGGAAAATGAACAATAGTTTATTTGCAACAAAATAATGTGAAATGCTATGCAAACTAAGCAATCAAAATGCTGAACATGTAACCAACTTCTGCAAATAAAAATCGAACACTAATGATTGCATGGCGAAGCAAAGATTGTGTTTTTGTTGGCAGCAAAGTCACCTTGATCCTAGCTCTTGATACCACTGAGGGAGAGGTGAAATCAGAGGTGCTTGATGGTCTTTTTCTGAAGCTCTTCCTTGTTAATAACCTATCAAATCAATCTAAACATAAAAATCCTTTTTAATCATCAAAAGCAATCTAAATGACAAAGCAAGATTTAAATCTAAATAGCAGATTTTATTCTAAGAATGAAGCAAAAACACATAAAGGTAAACAAAGGAGGTAGTAGGCACTTGAGATGGGCCCAACCCCAAGAGCTACAGCCTCCTAAGAGAGATTTAGAGCTGGTGCAAAGCTGGATTCATCTTTATTGAGCAAGAAAAGAAGAGTTACATAAAAAATTGTCCATAAGGGAAAGCTTGAAAAGGTGCTGAAATGCAAAGCTAATCTACTAACTAAAATTGAACTACAAACTAGCTAACTTCTGCCTACAAAGTGACTAACTACTTACTAATCCAAATGAGGCCCTAAGCCTTCTCATTTATACAAATTGAGGACCCCAACAGTCCTCCTAAACTTTAGGGACTCGACTGCCCAAAACTTGCAGTTAACAGCAGTCCTACTTGACTTGCTCGCCTGCCCTTGTGATAATCGATTTGGTGGCCCTTGAACTCTGAGCTGATGGTGGAGAATTCAAGGTAAGGGCCCATAAATGAAGGGGACACCTTCCTAAAAATCCTCCTTTGTTCTTCCACGAATTTAGTTGCCAAGTGCTCATTAAAACCTTTGATTTTGTCTCAAAATTGACCAAAACACTGCACAAAGTACCCATTAGACTTGTTGGCATAATGTCTAACCCAATTCACTCTATTAGCATAAATATAATAAAAAAAATGCAATAAACTAATGAGAATGGTGGATTAAGTCAAATTAGGAGGTTGAATGAGCCCATATAATTATCCATTTTTGGGGCTCATCATCACCCCCTACTGAAAGTGTTGCTCATCCTCTGAGCAACCAATCTATCTCTTCATCTTTGATGGTCCTGGTGGCCTCCTTTTCATGAAAACTTTTTGAAGTGATGTCCTCTTCTGGGTCATGAGCCCATGCTTTTCTCTCTGCTTCTTTCCACTGCCTGCTCCTTTTCCTAGAGAATTCTCAGCTTCCTGTAGAACTGTCTTTGAGCCCATCATCTTAATTTGATCTCTCTAGGTGAACGCTTTTGGCTTCCTCATTCATAAATGATGGATCTCTTTGAAGGAGACTCTTCCTTTTGTTTAGTGTTGGTGTCCTCAATTGTAATTGGCTCCTTTGACTGTGGCTGGGGTCTGCCAGTTTTTATCCACATGCTCCTTCTTGCCTTGAAATACATGGAAGGCTCCCTCTTTCACTTCCCTTTTTTCTTTGGAGATGTGCTTAGGGTGGCCAGCACAACTGCTGCCTCCCTGGCTAAAATCTCAGGTGATTTTTTCCTTTTGTTGTCCTGTCTCCATGCTTCTTGTAGAAAGTCCTGTCTGACTATTTTCTGACTTCTTGTAGAAACGGTTTTCAACTGTTTTGGTCTGTTTGGTTGGATGTGGCTCTTCCTCCTTTTTTTTCCTCTTATTTTGTCTTCTCTTCCTCTATTAGCTTGCTTCCTCACACTCTATTTTGGCTTCCTTCTCATCTTTTTTAGCTTCTGCCTTCTTTGCTTTAGTCTTTTTCTTTTCTGTTCTTCTTTTGTTTTACCCTCTGCTTGAATGATTTGTGCTCTCTCATTATTGGTTTTTTTTTCATTCTTCAGTCTTGATTCTTCCCTAGAATTACATCGCTTCTTTTGCATAAACATGCAACAAATAAAATTGTTTGTTTTCTTTTTCTCTTGAAGCCATAAATTTTGCAAAAAAAACCCTTGTTTTCTTCTAAGAAGATAGCTCATTGCCCTTCTTGTAAACTTGTTATTGCTCCTGGAATTTTCATGTTTTTCACAACAACAACTTCCAATTTTTTTTCTCTCCTCAAAATTTTCCATCCTGAATTTTCTTCTTGGTTTTTGAAAAGAAATCAATTTTTTTGACAGATCAGAGAACAAATAACATAGTCTTTTTCTTCTAGAAAGTGGACAGTCTTGCAAATTCATTCTTTCACACAAGCTTAGTTCCTATGGTTGCATCTCTCTTTTCAGAATAAGGTGAGAAAGAAGAAGCCAGGCTTCGAATGTAGAGGGAAAAAAGAACTGTGTAGAACTCAGAAAATATGCAAGCAGACTTTTCACCTTTTTTCAATGTGTAGGCAAACTTTTCCTCTCATTTGTCAATTTAATTCCGTGTTCAATTCACCATTTTGCACCAACAAATCATGGACAATGAAGCTTCCCCGTTCCTACCTTGTTTGGATCTTGAAATTCGCAGAAAATCCTAGGTTTTCTTTTTGCATGGTTGTTTTCTATGTTTCCTATAGAAGGATTCCTGTAGAACGAAACTGCGCTTCCTTTAGAGTGCCCCTACGCCTCTGAGCGAGCCTGATACGCAACAGAATCTCAAAGACAGGTAGAGAAACTAGTGGAGGATGACTAGTTAATCATTTTGTGGAAACTTCAGTTGAGGATGTGGCAAGTGCAAATGAACAACAGTTCATGAGTTTCAGCCGAGCGTTCTTTAATTGCTGCGTGACTTGTGGTGAGGTGGTAAAAATGTGCGTTGGCCCATGCAGAAGGTAGTGCTGTCACGAAACATCTTGTTTCCTACATATGATCACTCCATCAATTACGCTGAGGTTTAAAAGGCCAACACTCCCTGTTGTTTTAATTTTCACGTGAGTCTACTGTCCACGTATATTGCATTACTTTCGGTTGAGCGCTAGAGAAGGAAATTTCATGTTAACCTTGCTAGATTCGTGGCTTAATCCCACCATTACATTCATTCATGCAGTTTTTAAATTAGATTTATGCAATAGAGGAACAAGTTTTAGTCACATACCTACGAGTTGAATGGTTGCTGTGAGGTGTTGTGGCCTTTCATTTGCTGCATGCACTAGTTTCTGTGGTTGCATGATGGCTTGGTGGCTGATTCATGGCTATTTTTCTTGCACAGGTATCCTCTGGCCAGATCCACACTGTAGGAGCTGGCTTCCACGTTCAGATCTACACCCTCAAGCTGCTGAAGTTGAATTTTCACAGGTCAGAAACTTGTTTTTGCCATTGCTCCTGAACAATAGATCAGATCGATCTGAAACTTGCTGATCATGTTCCTATCATCATCATGCACCTCCCATAGCAAAATGGTGGTCAATGGATGCATGGATTTCGAGAAAAATGGAAAATGTCTGAATATTATAGAGATCAATTTATCATAAATCATGCATTAGAATCAGCTAAAACGGCTTGGGTAGGTTACTATCACCCTTATGCATCTCCCCATGAAATAGGTTTTGAAACGGATGCACGGATATGGAGAAAATGCAAAAATGGCTACAGGTGATGGAGGCTGATTTCTTGGAAATCGTGCATCGGAATTGGCTGAAACTGCTCAGGCATGTTTCCATCATTCCTATACAACTCCTTGTAAAACATTTTTGTAAATGGATGCACAATTTTCATGTTATGGAAAAAACAAATTTCAGGACTAGGTATTTTTGCTTCAAGGCATTCCGCAATTTTTTTGCATGGTAAGAAAAATAAGCTTGGGCTATAATGCAGGCATGGAAATGATGGAGGAGGAGTTTGAAGATTGCAGGAGGACTTTTGAACCCTTGAGGAAGCTATCATGTTTGCCAAACTGCCTTTTTGAAATCCATTTCTAGCTTCCTGTAGAAATCCTGTAATTTCTACAGGAACTTCCTGTAGAACACGCAGTTTTTAGGAAAGAAGCACAATGATATGGAAAAAATGATGGAGAAGGGTGAGGGATGGAAACATAGATGCTTGTAGGCCTCATGGACATATTCCTAGCCTTCTGGTCCTCTCCGAAGATCAATTTTGGCTTGTTTGTAGGCTTCCTTAGAAGACACATAACTTCATGTAAAAAACACAGAACTTCCTATAGAAGGCACAGAACTGCCTTTGTCTTTGTGTTGAGCTATCCTCTTAACCTGCAATGTCCTTCTTTTTCTCTTTTCTTCTTTTTTTTTTTGAAAACAACTAGGGCGCCTCATGGAGGTTTTCACCCTAATTGCTTTCTCTAGGCACCTCCAAGGGAGGTTTTCACCCATGGATCTTATTCTTTTTTCTTTTCTCTTTTTTCCAACCCATTGGCTGCCTCATGGAGGTTTTCAATCAATGAGCCGATCTGAGGCACCTCCGAGGAGGTTTTCACCTTAGATCTTTATTTTCCTCTTATTTTCATTTTTCTTTTTCATTTTTCTCTTTTTTTTTTCTCTTTCTTTCTTTTTTTTTTCTTTTTTTTTCTACCCTAGCCTACTTGAAAAAAAAATCATTTTCAAGTATAAGAATACTTCCAATGGAGCCATGTGCACATCGAGATTAGAGACAAAATGTTGTGGAGGCTTGAAATGCATGCTTTGACAGCTATCCAGATTTCAGAGACCAAATGATTTGACTTTGAAGGGATCAAGCACAGCTGAGGAAGAGAGTATTGCTGCAAATTAGTGAGCGTATGAGACCATATCTCAATATAGCTCTGATATCCTTGGTCCTTTTGCTGATCTGGATCATTCTCCATATCTTCTTCTATCATGACCCTCACATCTTCCTCTTTTTGCTGAGTTTTCTCTTGAATACATGGAAGATTTGATGGTAACCATGAGGGAAGTCTCTTGATCTCTAATTCTGATGTCTTCTCCTCATCAAGTGCAGCCCATGGTTCTTTGATCTTGTCCTTTGAATCTTCTTTTGCTGGATGTGGTCCTTCAATGCTTTCAAGATAATCTCTTTTCTGCAATACTCTTCCTGAGCTATGGTGAAGATCATTGAGCTCAAGAGGAGTCATTTGGACATGTTGTGCCTCAGCTTTGCAATTGGGTTGAACTATTCTAATGTGCGAGTTTGGAAATGGTGGTATGGGTAGCTGAGTGGGAGTGTATATTTGAGATGGATGCGGATGGGGTTGTGGTTGGGCAGGTGGTGGAGAAAAATGAGCGGGAGGAGAGTTGTATTGGGGCCTCCACCCCTGATGAGGTGCATTCCACTAAGGCTATGGTTGAGCATAAGAGTGAAATGAATGAGCAACTGGAGGAGCATAATATGGATCTGTGAAGGAACAAGGAGGAGGTGTGAACCAGGAAGGATGAGCAGGAGGACCCCAAGAAGGCATGAAAGTGGCTTGATAGGGGTCATAATAGGTCTCAGATGTCCATTGCATTCCCTGCTGGTAAGGTATGGGTCCATGTGACCTTCTTTGTTTCATGAAATAGGGTGGTTCAGTTACTCCTTTGGCTCTCTGATATGCAGCTTTAAGTTCAAGCTAGGAAAGGCACTGATTTGTAGGATGGTATTCTTCACAGACAAAACACACTTCTAGTGATTTCATTGGACATTCGGTCCTAGGATGCTTTCTAGTGCACCTGGGACAAAAGATGACCAAAGCCCTCTTAGCTTCCTCTTGCTTCTTTTGGATCTATAAGGTATCCAGTTGCATGGCAATAAATTGCCTCATATCGCTCTTGAAATCTTCCATCTGATTTGCAAATTCATTTTTGGATAAGGTATTGTTCCAAACATTTCTGCTTGTAGCCATTTGCTCCAGGGGAATGTTTCCTTCTTCTTCTCCCCTAGATATTCTTCAAATATGTCTTGTTGTCCACCTAAGGGTTCTTTAATCACATCCATCGAAGAAGAGAGGAGGTTGGCTGTGTGAAGGAGTGGGGGTTTTGTTGAATCATTTTTCTGAATTATCTCTACTCCTACAAGGCATGAAAGGAAATATTTTTGGTTGATTTTTGTATTTTTCTTCTTGTACCTACAAAACTAAAATAGATTGAACTGCAACTAACTATCTTGCTGAAATGAAAATGCGAAATTGAAATGAAAGCGGGAAAGGACTAATCTATTTTGCTCAAATGAAATTGCAGGAATGAAATGCTAGGCTACACTTGCAGAACTAAAATTTTTAATCTACGCTTGTTGAAATGAAATGAAAGCAGGAAATGTCTAATCTACTTTTGCGGAAATGAAATTGCAGAATGGAAATGAAATAAACTATTTAGCAGAAGGTTCTAGTAGAAAATAGAAGAATAGCAGCAATCACCAATACTCTGACGCCTCCCCGACAATAGCGCCAAAACGAGTGGTGGGCCCCAGTATTGTAGCAATAATGCTGCAACTCCTAGGACTCCCTTCTTTAATTTTATCAACTCGGTAATTCCTAACAAACTTGGAAGCGACGGTGCTATATGCACAAGTACTAGCTCTTGCCGCAGCTGTCACTTGGTCAGCTGGCACAAGTCTGCTAGGGGCTTAAGCCAACTTCTATGAGCTCTGAGAAGAAGCTTTTTAACTGATGGATGAAAGCTAACTCAAAGGAATTTAATCTATATGCGGAAAGAAACTGAAAAGCTGAAAGAAAGCGCAAACCCTAGCAAACGCTAATTTTGCCAGTTAGTCTTACTGATGCGAAAAAGAGGATGCAAGCTACTGAAAGAGATGCCATGACTTCTAGGAAGATAAAATACATGTGTCTAAGCTACTTCTATCTAAGGAAAACATCCTTTTGTATTTTTGAATAAGTTGTCAGAATTATCATGCATGTGCTTTCACTGTTTTTTATTGTGCAGAGGTGGATCAGTGAGAGAGAATGCTTGCAGGAGGTTGGGAAGGTTCAGAGAGGGCCTAAGGGGTCCCTAGCACCCTTCCAGAGAGTTTCATAGAGTTCAGCTATCAAAAAACCTCATTCGTGAGCTTCTACAGGAAGTCTGCAGGGGTTCTACAGGATGTTCTGGAATTTCTACAAGATGTTCTGTAATTTTCTACAAGATGTTCCGAAAAGTGGATTTTGGAGGGTTGATGGAGGAAAAATGGTGGGAAAGTGGAAATGGAGGTTGGATAATGATGTTAAGGGGTTTAGGACCTGGCACATGAGGCTAAGGAGTGATTGGATTTGGTTCAAGGATGGAGGAAGCAATGATGCACAAGAATGTAGAAATTAGGCAAGGTGGGAAAAGTATGGCAAATGAAGGGTAGGAATCATGGATTAAGGGTTGGAGTAGATTATCTGATGGAGGAAAAGTATATATAGAGGTAATACAGGTGATCTGCACACAATTTTCTAAAACTGACCAAACAAAGACTATGCAAACCCAAGATCTAGCTATCTTAACCTAATTTGACCTAAATAACGACAAGGAAAATGAACAGTAGTTTATTTGCAACGAAATAATGTGAAATGCTATGAAAAATAAGCAATCAATATTTTGAACATGTAACCAACTTCTGCAAATAAAAATCGAACACTAATGATTGCATGGTGAAGCAAAGACTGTGTTTTTGTTGGCAGCAAGGTCACCTTGATCCCAACTCCTGATCCCACTGAGGTAGAGGTGAAATCAGAGGTGCTTGATGGCCTTTTTCTGAAGCTCTTCCTTGTTAATAACCTATCAAATCAATCTGAACATAAAAATCCTTTTTAATCATCAAAAGCAATCTAAATAACAAAGCAAGATTTAAATCTAAATAGCAGATTTTATTCTAAGAATGCAACAAAAACACACAAAGGTAAACAAAGGAGGTACTGGGAACTTGAGATGGGCTCAACCCCAAGAGATATAGCCTCATAAGAGAGATTTAGAGCTCGTGCAAATCTGGATTCATCTTTATTGAGCAAGAAAAGAAGAGTTACATCAAAAACTGTCCACAAGGGAAAGCTTGAAAAGGTGTTGAAATGCAAAGCTAATCTACTGACTAAAATCGAACTACAAGCTAGCTAAATTCTACCTATAAAGTGACTAACTACTGGCTAAACCAAATGAGGCCCTAAGCCTTCTTATTTATACAAATTGAGGACCCCAACAGTCCTCCTAAACGTTAGGGACTCGGCTGCCCAAAACTTGCAGTTAACAATAGTCCTACTTGACTTGCTCGACTGCCCTTGTGATAATCGATTTGGTGGCCCTTGAACTACGAGATGATGATGGAGAATTCGAGGTAAGGGCCCATAAATGAAGGGGAAACCTTCCTAAAAATCCTCTCCCTTGTTCTTCCACAAATTTAGCTGCCAAGTGCTCATTAAAACCTTTGATTTTGTCTCAAAATTGACCAAAACACTGCACAAAGTACCCATTAGACTTGTTGGCATAATGGCTAACCCAATTCACTCTATTAGCATAAATATAATAAAAAAAATGCAATAAACTAATGATAATGGTGGATTAAGTCGAATTAGGAGGTTGAATGAGCCCATATAATTATCCATTTTTGGAGCTCATCAGTAAGGTGAAGGGCATGCCTGCTGAGAGTGTTGCACGTTAGGAGAAGGCGCTAAACATTTGACCAGAGGAGCCTAGAAAACCCTAGTGGTGCCAAAACATCCTTTCCTCCACTTGCTCCAAACCAAAAAGGCTTCAAATCCCTGCATTCAACAAGTAAGTGGCCTGACATTCCTATTTCTCCATCAAATAAAGAAAATTGGCACTCTAAAAGTTGAAACCCTAGGAAAACTCCTTTGAATGCTTCCAAAATCATTTCATTAATCAAAATTATAGTACCTCTCATACTTTTTCACCTTCCAATCACCCTCATTGTGTTTTACTCCACCTCCTCACTGTTTCACTCATCTTGGCATATATATTGGTTCCTCAAGTTTTCACCTACAAAGCATGGCAGAATACAATAGTTCAGAGGAAGGTGAAGGACAATCCAGGAAGCCAATCAAGAAGGGAGGGATAATTATTAGATTTGAACCCACTGATACAACAAAACTTATGGCATCACCACTTACAGAATCATGTTTCAGGCACATGGGTTGTTTAGAGTTTTGTCAAAAGGTTGAGACAGTAAATTTTCATCAACAGTTAACCAAGCAATTCATTCTCAATTTGCAAAACAACCAGATCACTTTAGTCAAGGTCACATTAACTATATCTTCAGCCATCATATCATAGGCCACTAGAATTCCAAATGCATGAGAGAAATGGTTCAAGCAGAAAGAGCTACATCGCAATTTTTATGAGCCATATCTTAATACAAGGTTCAAAAATCATAAGAAGAGAATTTTCCCTTTCTCTTATCTTTTGGACAAATATGTGCCATTGGTGAAGATCATCATGAGGTATTTCACATGTGAGGGTAGGTTTTCCTGACTATACTCATACCACATCAGGTTACTCATGCACTTTGCTAGGGTAAGAATGCTCAATTGTCCATATTACCTTTTCAGGAGCATTGACAAGATGACATATATTGCTCAGAAAAGGGACCCAACTCATCAGATGCATAGTATTTGCTATCATTCTCTTATCAAAATGATAGTTCTCCATCACTTAGAACAACTAGGCATTACTTGGGAGGCCTTCATAGCTCATGAGATATTTAATGAAACACCTACTTAACCAGCTCCCCGTATTCCTCCATCATCCTACACTCATCCATCTACTTCTTCTCGTCCACCACAGCATACTTATCACTCATCTTCAATAGGTCATTCTTCACTAGACTCCTCGACACCATCTACATCACCATTTCATGTAGCCATGCATTCACCCACTAGAGATGATGACAATGATGAGGGACATGATGTGCACACTAAGCATGGTCATACTAGTATACCATAGAGGAGTAGTTTGCAACCATTTGCTTTCACCAATTAGAGTGGAAAGAGTCAGGTGTTTACCCCACAGAAATTTGGAGGGGCCTTTCCTTTGTCATCAACATTATAGGTTAAAGGGAAGGAGAAAATGGTAGAGGAATCATAGGTTAGAAAACAGCATGAGGAACATGACATTGAAAAGGAGTTTCTCCTTGTGGACACTAGTGATGAGGAGGAAAACAAATCTTCTCAAGCTGCCTTAAGAGCAAAGGATGCCAAAATCAGGGGGCTTGAGGTTAATTTACAAATATCCCAATATGTTATCTCCTTTTATGAGCAAGAGAACAAGCAACTAGAAGTTAAGCAGGAGTTGATGCAAATCAAGTACATCAAGGCCAAGAGGGAAGCTGAGAAATCTGAATTTTAGCTTGATGAGGCTTATGGAGACAATGGAGAGCCAAATGATGAACAGGGACAAAGAAAAAGGCCAAGAACAAGAGGATTGAAAAGGGCCTTAGAGCTTGAAAGACAAAAGGAGGTAGAATTGGAGAAGAAGCTCACTTTAAATGAGAAATTGGTCAAGGACATAGATAAAAATAGAGAGTCTTGGCTTGAGAAAGTGAACACACACTTGGAGACCCTCTTGGGAAAGGCAAATAGAGATGTTGAGTTGCAAAGGAATATGGCCAAGTATTATGCAGGGAGAAACCAAGTGGCAAAGAGCAAGCTCAAAAGAGCTCACAAGAAAATTGACAAATTGAACAAGAAAGAGGATAGGAGGAGACTTGGCATGCTTGTTGACGCATCCCTACATGCCTTTAATCTTTTATCAGCTATAAAAATACATTTGTGGGTACTTTGACCATTTTGCGGCATGAAGTTACTTGCCGAGTTTTCAGACAATTTTTAGCACAGTCATGGCAATCAAACATGTAGTGCCTATTTTGGGGCATCTAATGAGGAAAAGGTCAACATTTTTGGGTTTCTAGTGATGAGTACATATGCCCTGTACGTTTTCTAAGGATTTGGAGGGAAAATGGTTGGTTAAGAAGGCCAAAAACCCTCAAAAACTAACCTTTCTATCGTCTTTTTGGCTTGGGTGTTGTGCACTGAGCAGTATTGGGGGAATTGATTTTTGACTAAGAAAATGACATCCAAATTCACATATTGAAGTTGTTTTGGAAAATAGATATGCATATATTTAAAACAAGCTATTGTGGGCCCAATTTGGACATCGAGAAGGCCTCCAAAATTGTACCTTAAGTTGAAGGGCGTGCCTAGCATTGGCGCTGCACGCTTAGCACTGGTGTTGGGTGTTTGACAAATTGTCCAGTTTTTCATTGTTTTATCCCAATTTTCACTTTTACCTTGGTAAATAATTATTTTATCCTTGTAACTGATCATTCAAATGTAATTATTATGCTTCTAGAGCTTACTAGGGTAGATTCAACATGTAAAACAAGTTCATGAGGTGTAATGTATTAGGGATGAGTCACTTTGACCACCCTATTTTCTTGTTAGCAGTTCAGATCTTGTAAAAAACAACTCCTCTTCTCATGGATTTGACCCCTTGATGACTTGTTTGGGATCTATATGATGCATTTCCTCAGTCATTGTATGGCTTGGACTTAGTTAGATGCTTAGGCTTTGAGTATACATCATTTTTATCAGTTTTCAGTAGGAGATTAATTAAAAGTTGCAGTTATTTCTTTGGGATCCATGTGGCATGATGTTCAGTTCAGTTTTCTCTATTGTGATCATATGTTAAAATGTTTTTTGTACTTCATCAATCATTTCATTGCTTTTAAGTGGTTGTTTTCAAGTTGATAGGTAGAACTCATAATATTTATGCTCTATTTTGGGAAAATATTCACAATCTATGTTTTCTTCAGTTTAGAAAGAATCCATGTTTCTTACATGCTCTTTCTAGCTCCTCACCTATCTTGAATCACCTCACCCATCAAACCCTAGAGTGTTGAGCCTTGTGCCTACCTTGCCCCATCGAACACCCTGCAATTTTGACCTAGTTTCCTTGCCCTAACTATTTGGCTCTTCCTGATCCAGCAAAACCCCTTCAAAATCAAATCAAACCTTGTGCTACTATACCTAGACTAATATCATTTTCTTGATCTAGTCATCTTGGCTGAGATCCTTACGGAGAATGCCCTCTCCTAGCCTAGTAGTGTTAGATACTTGGCTAAGCGTGGTTTTTGGTTACCCTGGTATTGTCTTCCTTTAGCCTAAGGCTCATTCCATGTGATAACATGAGCCTCCAAGGAATTTGGAATATTACCTAAAGATTCTCAAATATTCTCCTCTACTGGGAATATGCAAATCCATTGCTCAAAAGGCGAATCTGACCTCGCCATTGTGTTCTCTACAAAAATCTATGAAAAATGACTGTAAACTTGATTACATTATGATCAAATGAAATTTTACCTAGAGAGAAAAATCTCCAAGTTCAAGGTTTTACTCCTACATGTGGGAAAGACATGGTTCCCCCTATCAAAATTTCATCACTCGTGGTTCCTCCACACATTTTTGTAATCTGTCACTCAACTTCACATGCCCTTACTTCCTTGTCACACTGAAACATATCACCTTTTAATGTTGGTTAGGTCACAAGATTTACAAAGCCATCACCTGTGGTGTATTGGTTTGGGCAGATGGATAGAGACGGGGAGGTCGGGGTTTGAATCCTGCAGAGATTAGTTTCAATGCAAAGTGGTTGGAATGTAACTGTTATGGTTGTGGTTTAGAGTGTGTCTTTCTTATACGGTCGGATTTAATCATTGCGGTGGATGGCACGTGGTTTCATGTTAACTTTTGGCGCTGTGTTGTTCATTGGTGTGGGTGCCTGAGCGGCGGGCCGACCGTTCCGGCCAGGAGTTTCAAACCCTGCCTCCCACATAGTATAAGTGTCAACCACTAGAGGGTGTGGTTCAGGTCCATCGGAGATGACCTGCCCTATTTACAACGCAATATATGTTGCGTATGGTGGTTGGGGCTAGCGGGGGTCATTGCTCGTCAACCTATATTTAATTAATTGCTTTTGTTTTAACACATGGATTGGGGGGGTGGCGAGGGTCATGACATAAGAAAACATTATTTTATCGTGACATTGTTTCATACACCCATCCTTTTATATTGGAAACCTTAGAATTGGAACATATACAACTAAATATATGTATTGTTGGGGCTTAAATATTTGAAGTGTTTCCTGAATATTTGAACAAATGAGATATGGTAGAGAAATCCACATGAAAATTTGGTTCTCTTTGCTTCAATTCAATAAACCATTTTCACCATAAATTTAAAACCTTCATGCTAGAAGTTTTAGTTCACAATGTCAAAATAGTTTTGACATTCTCCACTAACCCTTTATTGCTAATCCTTTCATAACACACTTTCGAAACTCTATCATGGTCTTGAAAACCGATTTTTCTTCTATAATGGCTTTGTATCTTTTGTGTGCTATCTATTTCCATGCATTCAAACACGCTCACATGAACAATATTTGGCTTGTTTCTCTTGCAATTTATCACTGGGTCATGTCATCCTCATTCCAAACATTTAAAACCTTCTACTTCTCTTTGGTTCATGTGTTTGTTGTAATGACTCCTCAAGCCCCTTTCTCTACCAAATCCATTCCAAAAAAACTTGTTTTCAGTGCCATAGCATTTGCATTTGGGTCCACATGTGCATGTACCTTTGGGGCTTCTAGTATCATCAATAACATTGTTCACGGGTGTAGAAGAAAGAGAAAAACAATGACCATTTTCGCAAAACAACTTGGCCCATGCATGCCATTGTAGATGAGGTCTCTTTACATAATGCTATGTTGTGTCCTCATGCCAGAAATGTTTGGTACATATCACTTCTCAATTTGAACAAATTCATAAACTTCAAACTTATGCGACCTCCAATAATCTAGGTCAAGTTTTCCTCTTTTAGTCTTATTCTTATCATTTTGAGCTTTAGCAGGTGATGGTGTTGCTATGAGATCAAGATCTAACTTAAAATTTTGGTTTCTAAGTTTCTCCAACAATTTAAT